>JAQIXS010005138.1:0-13335 GCA_034700785.1 Rossiulus vilnensis
TGCATAGCTTGTAAATTTTCGTAAAGATACTTAAATGGACTGAGGCGCTTTCTCATGAAACGTTTAATTGCTAAACGTTGAGCATAATATAGTACTATAAAGATAAAAAATTGACCAGTTAAAAGTACAAATGCAAGCCTGTTATGAAATTGTCATAAATCCATTCAAATTATTGAATTTTGGAAGACACTGCAGACTACCATAATCCAAAATTTCAAAGCATATGTTCAATATCCTTAAATTTACTTATTACCACAAGGACAACGCCTCCAGAATAAACACTTTCCAGAGCACAAAGTATCTTTATCCATTGGTTTCTAATTTCTTCAAATTCCATGCGATGAAAAATGTTAATTAAACGAACAATTGTACCAAACACCGCCTCATCAAGGTATGCGTTGGGTGGTATTAGATTCGTCTGCTCTTCAATTGATTTCAGCATTCCATACATACCAAAGCCGCGAAATAACAAATGATTATTGTAACAGTCAATTTGTTTGTTAGGATCCCACACCCCTCCCCCCCTTTTTTGCATTCCAGCTCATAAGCCTCTGCTAGCAAAACGTGCATCGAAAACAGCATCGCTTTTTCAGGAAACGCTGGACAATTCTTAGTATATTCGTACGTTTTATCAAGTTTGGCCATTATTATTTTTTATTTCTTTACTCAAATTTCGAATATCATCAACATTTTCTGCAGTGATCCGTCTGTGGATGGTCTTCCGCCAAGCTTGGATGTCTTCTCTCAAGTCCATGATGGACTCGGGGACTTTGTCGTCAAGCTTACAGAGCTGACAAATGCCCGATTGTCTGCGCTTTTGGCATACTGTAATTCCATCCTGCGAGAAAACGGTGTTACCCAAGAAACATAGGGTAAAAACACCCTCTCTTGAGCTCCGATCGGCTGGATGGACCGGATGACCAAAACGTTGCCGAAATTGAGACCAACAGCATTGGGCAGGCAACTGTGCTTGAAATTCGAGGGCATCTCGAACAGCCCACGCCCTGTAAGGTCCATCTAGCTTCCTAAATTAAATTCTTATTTAGCAAAAGGGAGATTTTTAGAAGTTGAGAAAATACATACTGTATAGTATTTAAATGTACCCATAGGCCTAATGCATTAAATTTTTGCGAAACAATCTAAAGAATTCACACTTTGGGTTCATGGTTATTTTGTTAATCAATTTCATCAAAAAAGTTCAAAGTTTGACAAGAAAAATAAAGGCGATACGGAATGCTTTACGAGAGCAATTAATATGTTCAAAGTCCACGCCGTGTTTTATTTTATCAGATGGCGGAAAACCACCTGACCAATCAAATTTTATTTTAGCATCGCAGTATACAAGTAGTAACAAACAGCTTTTTATAATTTTCAAGGTAAATTATGTAAAAACTTTAAACTTTCTCCAATTCTAAATTTATCTTGATAAAATTTTAAATTTTTCCTTAATTTATTGAAACTACAATTTTAGAAGTTAGAACCAAGCTATACATTTGCATGTATATTAAATTATCTTTATTAATAGCTTTGTGGAAATTGTGTTGACTAAAAACTATTAACATAATGTATTTGCACATAAAGACGAAGGCTAAGGAAGTTACAATATTTACATGTACTTTATATTTAGGCCTATACGGTATATGACTTGCATTCATTGAAATACGGAATAAATTTTGACTTTGACAGATTTACAATTTCTGTAGTTTTTGCTTTGGTCAAAGCTCTTAGTCACTTTAACTGAAGATAAACAATCAATGATTAAATTTAAAATTCCAGAATACGAAAATTTAACGTTTTTACCGCTGACCAGCATAAACAATAATCAGGGCATTTACTCTTTTTCATCAAGCATGTATTAATTCGCAATTGCAATTAAAATTTATGCAACGCTACTTGCATAATTAAAGCTTGTTATAGTTGTTACCATTCACTGTTGTAATTAAACAGAAATTTTACCAGAATAATCCTTACAAACATTTGCAACTTGACAAATTTATTAACGACAATTTTTCATTATTGATAAAAAGACAGTGAGCATCATTTAAAAGCACTATAAAATGTCTATGTAAGCAATTAGCTTAAACGTTTGCTAAGATTCCGCATATTTCGGTTTCTACAACAGATTAAAATATTAAAAAGTTACATGCATACGATTTAAAACGTTCACAAGTAAACTGAGCAATCTGCAGTCTATTCTAACGCTGAAAGAGCGTATTTTTTCACGCAGCCAAGGCCTCCGGAATAAATTTCTTCTAAATAAAAAAGGATAACTAGCCATTTATCCCGATTTTCCATATCACTGATATGTGTGTACGTCCTGACTAGACCAGCAATAGATTCGAGCACTGTTTCGTCTACAGGTGTCTCTTTTATTGCCACGTGTCGCATTTCAGCAGCAGCTGCTAGCATTACTTTGGGGGGAAAATTACGTAAGGTTAAATGCCTTTCGTAACACTTAATTTGATCGTCAATATTCCATATCCCGATCTTATTTAGCAAAGTATAGGCACGACCCATCAAAAAGTGGGGCAAAGACAGATACGTGTTTTTAAGTTTGTCTCCGTACGTATCTATAGAGAAAAAAAATTCAAAGCTGTTACATAACCTTCTAATCCGAGGCAACAAAAACCTAGCATTTTCAAATATTTCCATAGAGATCTCTTTGCGAATGGTCTTGCATGAAGCAACAAGGGTGTCTCGTGCTGAATTTAGGCCTTTACCAAATTGAATTGATGCTGGATCAGATTCAAATCTGTCATGCTTACAGATTAAACACCTGCAGTTAAATGCATTCCACTCGAGGAATACTTTTCGGATGTCATATGGAACTTCCCAAGACACGTATTGGACAAATACTTCCTCTTCTATGTTAATGTTTTTGGTGGCCACAACGAACAAAACATCACCGAGAGAGTGAGCAACAGCGTTCGGCAAACAAGAGTGATTCAGGAAGGATGCCAGAGGTAACACCCCAAGTCCATCTTTCAATAAACCTCCCATTTCACAGTCTTTGGTGCTGTCGTCGATGCTTCCACAGAGAGCGTAGTCTTCCAGGACAAGTTTGAGTTTTCGGACATTGACGATCGGTTCTAGCATATTGTTTTGATCACAGTATGCCTTATCGCTTGTACAACTGCCCTCTTCCATACCACTGCACATATTGTGGATTGTGGTGCTGAACGTATCTGGATTCTTTGCGACCAGTTGACAGAGCTGAGCGAGGACATGCTGCCAACTACCCATTTCGAATAACTGGCTAGAACCTAGGGTTATACCAGATGCAAAAAAAAGTAAATAAATAAAAAGGAGGACAATCTATTCTGAAATCATTTGAAACGGATACGGGTTGTACACAAAAGAATGTGACATTTTAAAGTTGTTTTAAACCATCATCATACAATAATAATGCATGCACATATGTGAAATGAAAGAGCAAGTCTTCACGTCTATTGAACACTCACTACAAGAGCTAAATAAGCGCACTCTTTTTTACCCGACACACTTCCGTCTGGAAGTCCATTTCTTCCAACACACTGCTCAGCATTTCTGGTGTAATATAAGCAAAGCAATAGCATTATTCCTGCGCATCAGTTCAGGTAGGCTGGCAGGTAATGGTGGCACATACACCTCGTGTTTTACATACTTCACAGAAAGAAATCACATTAGGCGATGCAAGGGTGCCTTGGAGGCCAGTGGAGAAAAGCTATGTCATCCAGTCCACTGCTCCATTTTATGTGGTTTTCTCCGCTAACCTTCAAGGTTCGCCTTCCTCACATCGTGCATTGTTTGGCTTTGTGAGGGTATGTAAAATATTAGGGTATGTGCCACCTCTACCTGCAAGCCTACCTAAACTTATGCGCAGAATTGACGTGGCTGTTTTGTCAATAACGCCAGAAATGCTGACTAGATTGTGGGAAGAAATCGACTTCTGGATAGAACACACACTGCAAACAAACAAAAGGGCCGCACAATAACCACTTGCAGTGTGTGTTCTATAAACTGAAAGACTTGCTCTTTCATCCGACATATGGATCATTATTGTATTCCCCATGTTAGAGAAATCAAACAACTTTAAAACCGTAACGTTCTTTTTTGTACACCCGTGTCTTGTCTTGTTCTATTCATGACCCCACAGTCAACATAAAGTATGTGCTCCATGTGAATGGGAGTCATGCAAGTGAAATAACACATTTTTGAACAGTAAATATAACTGAAGGGTGAATGGGAAGGGAACATGGTCGTGCTAATATTCCATCTTTCGCCTGGAAATATAACAATCCTGAAAATATTGTGAAAACCAACATTAGGATAGCAAGGTGGACATGCTGCCACTAAGCCACCTTTACTGACTCATCAATGCACAGCTCTAAGAGAATTATGCTAGAACCTTGACATTTTTCAAGATAGTAGCTTCGGGCCAAAACCGCTCACTAAGAAGGGTCTAATCGGGTTAAATACTGGGTAAAGATGTGTGAAATTTCACGGGGATGCTCAACGGGTAACATAGCTAGCCTACATGTACACATATAATATGCTATATGGTAGCCTTACCAGAGCCGGGCTTCATGCTTGGCTTCCACGAAAATCCGTAGGCTTTGGACACCAACAACAAGGTCCCTGCAATAACTTTTTCCGTGGTGATCAGACCACGGAACTTGGGCGGTTTTTTGAGACGCACAATCGGTCCAACGTAATCTGAGCAGTCCATCAACCGCCGAGGATTCGAATCCTGGTTTAAAAAATGTTCAGCCATGTCGAATTCACCTCTATTCAATTCTTGAAGGCGGTCCTTTACTTTCTGTCGGTCCTCTCTGGCTTTGTTTCCGATGTATTTTCTGAAGTGGTGATCAGCAAGCGGGTACTTTCTGAGCTGGTAGTAACATCTACCTGTAAGGAGACGAGCCTCTTGGTTTCCGTTGTCTATGGTATGGACATATTTGGCCACTCCCAAGGCCTTCTCGAAGCACCCTATTTTGAAAAACGCCTCTGCCAATTTCAATCTCACGTCATTGAGGAGCTTTTCATCCCTTTTCGTCATTTCATCCCATGATTCCTCCTTACTCCAGATGGCTTGGACATAGCATCGAATTGCTTGATGTAATTTGCCAGATTTAAACAACCTGTTGCCAAGAATTGTCCTCTCCTTGTCTGTAGTCGGTTCACCGAAACCACCCGTTGAATCAACGTTACATGCGTGTTTCCACTCAATGTCATCGATTAGTTGAAACAGAGGGTGTCCTTTAAATACTAGGATCATGTCTGATGGACAATCACATCGCAAAAAGCTGTCTCCTCCCTCAGATGCACTGATGCACGGTTCCTTCAGGAAGAAAATTGTCCCGACTGGCAATATATCGCTTAGGTCTGGATTTAGTTCATCTGTGAAGTTGTAGACGCAAAATAGCACGACATTACCGTCATGGTCTTCCACGATGGTTGTGATACCGTTGACTATTTTGGCAGATTCCAAAGTGCGAAGTGCCAGATATTTTCCCGTAGCAACTCTTCGCAATCCAAGCTCATTGATGGAGGTTAGATTCAGATCACTGAGTGGAGTCGTCGAGGGGTCGATTTTTCCGTAGAGAGAATCTTGCTCCTGATCACAGAGAAATATTTCCGAGTTGTTATGCCGGGAACGCAGTGCATCTGGATTTTTTTCCAGCCGAGGTTCATATGCCATGTCCAGAACTATAAAATCCACTTCTGCCATGTTTGCTGAAATTATCAAAACGAGCAAAATTCTTTAAGAAGAGCATTATGGACAGATTGTTGTTTCAGTTTACTTCTGAAAGCTATGCTATTTACTCGCGATCTGCTCTAATTATACATTGTACATGTAATTAGTAATGGCCAATAAAAAGTACCTCCGAATACCATGTATATAAGAACAAATATAAACTACATTTTCATTGGTGATCGGTACATAGAATTATAGAATTAATAAAATGTGTATATCAAGCAATAAAAACACAGCAATGACCGAGCCACATCTAAGAACGAGTTAACATGTACATGTGTTCCAAGCCGAATTAATTTCTACGAAATTAGAGACAAATAAACACTGCATTTATATTTTAATTCCTGATTAGTTTTTGGGATGACCGTACATGTAGCTGTAGCTATCAGAGATAAACAAAGAATCAGATTTCTGAACTAGACGTTTATTAAGCGACTGAAATTAACGCAAACTACAACTGGAACAGTACCTTTTTTGCATGAAAACACCACTTGTTGATAAAACCGAAGAACGCAATAAACGTCCTAAGCCAAAACGATGATTAAAAAAACCGACTTATGAACGACTAAAATCCGGTAGACTTGTTGCAGGGATTCGAGTAAGGACATTGGTATTTACAAAATGTTTCTATGTTGCGTAGTTGCAGGGCTAAAGTTCAAATTTGCTAATTAAAAATGTAAATATCGATTTCTAATGTAAATCGATTCTAAAGCATCGAATATAAATTGCCACCATGGATTCCATTCCTTTGCATTAAAATAACTTTGATTTCGGTGCATTTTTATTAAATCTAACTCAGCAATTCTTTTAATTAATTGATACACGATCGTTGGCTATAATTAATAGAAAATGTAATGTCAATCCTATTTTATCTAAATATAAACTAAGTTATTTTGCGCAGAAATTACTAATTAAGACTTCATTTTCTTTTAAACTACGCATTTGTACATTTTTTAAGTACCTTCGTATTAGTGGGGTCGTTTTTTTTGACGATCATAAGAATGAGTCTGCCAATGAAACTTTCGATTGAGATCGAAATTATGCGTTAATAAATCTGGATTCAATTCATTGAAGGTCGAGATAATGCGATTTGTATGAACAGTATTTCATTCCAAAGATTATTACTTACTTTTATTGGATGAATATATTTAACCTTTGTTCCTCCCTAAATCTTGTGAATGGAACTTCTAAAATCCAAAACAAAGCTTAGAAATTCTTTTAATACAAATATATTTAAGTTAAGTAAAATTAGGCATATACAGATTTATTTTTGTCAAGAGTTATAGTAATGATATTTTCGGAAAATTCATGTGAACACTTGGGAGACAATAACACAAAACAAATTAAAACGCTCGAAGTAACTGTTTACTTATTTCTCACGTACCAATCGTATTTTCGGAGCTATAAATGTTATTAAAAATAACGGCAGTCTAAACATCAGTTTATAAAAGTATAGATCTGGGTTAATTTTAACAACTAACTAGTTGATAATATATGCATATGATTGATCATGAGAACATTTTATTTTTACATTCGTAATTCACTTGCTTAGGGCTGGTTGCACCAACAAACAAAACCCAAGGTAAACCTCTGGTTAACTGAGGAAAAGCATTGTACAACAGCATGTTAACCATGAGTTAATCCAGCTAATAGGTAGAGTTAACTTAATGTTTGCAATATAATGAATTTTCCCGGAATTCCTACCTACAGTAGGTTATCGTTATGTTTATTATATATTGGGTTAAAAAACCCTATTATGAAACGGTGCAACAGAATCCTATTAAACCTTAGGTTCACGTTTGGTTATATTTAATCCCAGGTTAGCTAACCTTTCATTTAATCCCAGGTTAGCTAACCTTTCATTTAATCTACAGTGGTGCAATCAATCCTTATATACAAATACAATCAAACTTAAAAGGTTCATTTGAATGTTATTAAAAATTGCTCGAAATAAAATTATATGACACTTGCAACAACAGGAAGTTGAAATGGTGATTTAAACAATACAGCCATCTGCTGATCACAAATGAAAATCCATCAATCCTTGAATTTCTATTAAAATTATAATGATAAATGCATGCTTTTAAATTAGAGCATTCATAATTATAATTTATAAACGGAAATTGTTGAGGTGCTAAAGTTCAAATGTGTGATGTTTAATTTAAAAGTTTAAAATTCCTGTCGTAAATTGACATCAAACATCAAATATAAACGTACGATTCAATAACTGGTAGAACTGGATAGAAACGCAATTAAAAATGTGATTTGCTAAATCGATAGATGCATGTTAATTCTCAGAGGTAGGTCCATAGCCATAAATGTTGAATTTGTTTTCCAGGCTGCATTTGCTACTAAAAATAATCCAGGGATTTTGTTATATGTTAAGTAAAATTCAGCTTGTGCCTGAGATTCACCACACGTTTGTCGCCGCCAGAATAAATCTTTTCCAAATTACAGAGAATTTTATACCATTTCGTCTGCTTTTCCCTGTCTTTCAAATCACGGTAAACGATAATCAAAGAATAAACGGAATCTATCACATCCTGATCTAAAAGTGCATTGCGAGGGAAAGTAAATTCTCCAGCATCGATGGTTTCCAGCCATATTTGAGGGTCGAATCCATGGCACTTCAAAACGAATTGGTAACATTCAATAATTTTGTATATTTTCCGTGAATCTGTTCCCTCAAACAGATAATATGCAACAGCGAGCGAGAAATACAATACGGACATTGACAGTTTTTCAGGAAACTCAGGAAATTGCTCTTGGTTATCGTAAGTTTTATTGAACTCCTCGATTAGGTGGCTAATTTCCTCGATTAATGCTGGAATATCTGGGCAGTAGCGATTTAAAAATTCACGTATCATCAGGTTCATATACTTTTCCAAAATTTTGTTTCTTCTATCCGTCCATTGCGATTTCTCTTCCAGCTTACATAGTCGACAACCGCAAACAAAAAAATGTTTCATGCACAAGGCTGCCCGGAACTTATACGGTATTTTCCAAGAAGCATAGGGCAGAAACAGTTCCTCTCCCTTCTCAACGAACTGGATGGTTCTGATGAATAAGTTCTTACCGAAATTGTGGACAGAAGCGTTGGGCAAGCAGCTGTGGTTGAAAAAGGAAGGCTTGTGGAAAACACCAACCCCACCATCCAACGTACAACAAAATTTAAAGCCATGTTTGTCGACGCTCGAAGTGTCCATTCCAAATATGCAGTTCTTGACGATGGCTTGAAGTTTCTCTACGTCCACAATGGGTTCAAAATCAAGCATGGAAGAGCAAATGAGTTGGATTGGCCTTTTATCGTTCATTTTTTCAGCTCCAGGAAGGTTGTAGATAAGTTCGCCGTATGAAGCTGGATTCTTCAAAATCTTTTGAGCGAGTTGAGCAACGACATGCTCCCAGCCTTTGGTTACATCTTTGGGCTTTGTATTAGATTGGGGTATGAGTTGTGAAAATGCGAGGGCTTCGGACGCAATTACCAGAGTTCCAGGCTGGATGTCCTCAGTGGCAACAACGCAACGACCACTGTTTAATTTTTCCACAATCGCGACCGGACCAGTGTAGTCGGCAAGATGAAAGTTGGAGCAATTTTGATCGTGGAAATACTGGTACATTGAAAAACGTCCTTTTTCCTCCGCAAGGCGGAGGTCGCACATATCTTTAAAAAAATTGAGTTTAGGATCGTTGCACTGGGCGATAAATTGCCGAGCATAGTCATATTTTTTTAGTATATACCAGGATTGTGCAGCAATAAGACGACTACCTTTGCTTCTCGGGATCCCATAAACTAAATTTAAAGCCTTCTCGTAGAAACCCCTTTTGTTGTAAGTTTCCGCTATTTTTAAAGTCACTCCTTCCGTCATGTTTTCTCCGTCAGGTATTTTTTTCAGGTGCTTCAAAACCAAAAAGTAGCAACGAGCAGCTTGTTCGAATTGTCTTCTGTTGAACAACAAATCCCCCAGTTCGAGCCACGATTTGTAACCAGCCAGATTAATTAGATCATGGTACCACTTAACTTTGTTGCTATCAGCAAACATTCTGTGACCCTCATGCAAGACAATTATGTCTGATGGACAATCGCAGCGCAGATAGGTTTCCAGTCTGCGGTTGTGTTTGTCACGTGTCCAATTTTCGTTGATGTAAGGTTCCTTCAGGTAGAACATTGTTCCATGTGGCAAAATGTCACTCAGATCCGGACTTAATGAATCCGTGAAATTGTATGCGCAAAATAGGACCACATTTCCCACGTGGTCTTCAACAATTGTCGTAATGCCATTGATTGGCTTGGCTTGCTCTATCGTGCGTAGATGAACGCATTGTCCATAAGCAACTTCGTCCACGTAGAGTTCAGCAACATTAGTCAACCTTAGGTCATGCAAGGCTACCTTCGTAGCGATGAGTTTAGTGTTAGATGAATTATTTAATCGGTCATTTAGTGAGATGTCCATATCTCTATAACGCATAAACATATTTTCTTGTTCTTCGTTCATTTCCAACGTACATTTTCGTCTTGCCCTTGAATAATCTGCGTGTGGGGAGCCGCCATCGTATCTGCAATGAAAGTTTAATTACCATTACATAAAACATCGATATAACGTAGAATTTGTTACATAGTTCATTGCTAAAAACGCTATTCTAAACATTTTGCTAAGTTAATCAATGCGAAAAAGGGAGGCTATGAAAATATGTGTCAATGCATCTCCACCCAAGATCTCTACAATATGGAGATACAAGTACAATGCAATTGAAGTCATGTTCTGGTAAAACACCACCAACATGCTAGCTTGACAAAACGCCAAGTTGAAGGTATTATTAAATTATGGAAATTTTAAAAATGGACATGTAATTTTCATTAAATGCAATTTCACTCATTGCTTTTGTATTCTTAATCTGCAGATTTACATGCATTGAACTATATATTGGCCAGCTCTTTATTGTTAACATACTAATTAGATGTGTAAGGTAAATGTTATGAAGTCGAACATTTGTATAATTTTTAGAATAGTGCATAATAATATGCTAATTTTTATGGTTTCTAATTACATTTACACTGGATATAAATTTCTAATAACTTAAGCATAAAATTAGCATATTATTATGCACTATTCTGAAAATTATGCGTATGTTCGACTTAATACTTATTGAACTTGCTTGGTACAGCCATAACTGATGAATTGTAATAACTGGCAATCACATGTATTTATGCGCTATAACCAAACGTTTAATTGATTCAACACAGACATCTACTCTGTACATTAAAGTCACAGTTTTGATCTGCTGTTACAGCGTTGCACGTTAACCATTGAAGTACAGAAAATGTGTTAATTAATCAATTTATCATTGCAATTCATCTACAAAATAATGCATAAATGTGTGAATTGTCCTATTAATTACTACTAATTAACAGTGCCAAGTGCGATATATGCTCGTAAGCCTTATTTAAAATTACCTGGCTATTGTGTCAGGAAAGCAGGCCATTCTCTGTGAATTGGATTTAAAAAGTATTATTTAATTGACATGTCCAAATGGGGGAGATGGTCAGGCTTGAGAATAATGATCGAAATAGCAAAGATCATATCATTCAATCAGGAATTCAGGAAATATTTTAAGAATCCAATTGTCCATTATTGCCACACGGGCTCCATATTTCACTAAAAAAATAAATAACATGACCTTCAGATGTCCTCAAGTGATAATCCTATTATAACTGTATTTTGCGCAAAGAAAATCAGCATAATTTATATTTAATTAAATTTACCTTAAGGTATTACTTGTGACATGCAAAAATCTATGCAAAGTGGACTTTGAACAGCAAAATTCTACATAATTATTTTGAGGCGTTTAAAAGACTTAGGAAGAACTTGATATAGCGACATGTAATTACAGTATATATACACTATCTTACGTGTAAATTTGTAACAATATTGACAGAATAAATAAACGTGGGTATGTTCTTCAGCACACAACAATTATCGGAACGAAATTGCTTTCGAATGCATTTAAAAAGTACATAATGTGTACATGTACATGCATGTTCAGTATACAAATCCTTTTTATGCATAAGATCAGGCGCATAACATGTGTGACGAGATTGAGAATTTGAGGTACAACTTACCTAAGCAAATGTATCAAACTTTAGAATAAATATTGAGTGTAAAAGATTTTTGTGAAACTTCTTAGTTTATGTTTCCCATATTTTCTCAAAGCGAAGAATTAGTTGTTGACTTTCAAGTTACCATTCAAGCCATTGGAATTAATTGAATGAACAACAACAGTATATTATAAAGAATGACCTTAAGCTACAGTGCATGATAAATTTACGATGGACTTTGGCGATCTCTCAGATGAATTGTGTTTATTGATTTCACCACCCTACCATATTGCATATTTTCACTGATAGTAGGCTACTGATTGATTTGAGTTGAATAAAAACTACCTAAATAAGAAAATCGCTTGATAAATAGACATTCAAGTACTAAAAACTAGTTAAAACTAGACTTGCGTGTGAACAATTTTATTTTGACAGAATTAAAATCTCAAACGTTTATTCATTTCCACACCAGCACTCATTCAAGTAGTTTACTTTATTATAGTCTGCATAACACTTAAAATGTAAGCGCTTGTAAAGTTAAGAGTAACGACTGCAGTGAAACGTTTTATTATGAACTGTATGTTTACAATTTGAATGCTTAAATACTTACACGTACGTCACATTTCAAAATTGAGAACATTAAACCGCGTGACAAAGATAACGACATAAATAACCAATACACATTTACAAAATTTACAACAAATTAAACATTAGTACGCTTTACAACTTTCCAGACAAAATTCACAAATTTTGCTAGGTAAGCAGTATTATTATAAACGCGGCTAAATTAAAACTAGCGTCACTGCATCTGATATAATAACTTTTACACTTATAAAATCATAAAATGTGCGATTTAAGAATTTAAAAAAATTGAATTATCAATACAAAAATATTAAAAGAACCGGCCTTGCGATTTAAACCCTATAATTGTTCACACGCTTCGGGCGAAACTAGTATTATTGCATTTACACGATTACTATTTGTCTCACATATTAACAAAATGCGATTACGGAATACCAAGCTGTTCTTAAATTTAATTACAAGACAAATGAATTCAATATGTTTCTCTTCAATAAAAGCAAAAAAAAAGCAATTCCACCCAAAATAGCTACGAAACCTTCGCAATTCCCACTTCTAGATGCACACTGAACTTCTTAGTGCTTTGAAAAAATATTTAGAAACGTCAGCCAGATATGAAAATTTTGCTTATGGATTTGCGATAATTGTCTAGATGTGAGATTAGGCTACTATAGTAGTGCATGGCAGATCTCAAATAATTTTTATTAAATTCATAAAAAATTCATTTGCTTCGTCTTAATTATAATTACAATATGGAAATTTAATAGCGTTGCAATTCAAATGTGTCATCTTAAAAATGATTTAAAATTAAAAATAGTAAATTTGATTTAAGGTGGAACTGTAAATTATTTTCTAATATTAAAGGAGATAGAACGAATTAAATTTTAAAAAATCACAATAAAAATGTAGGTTTCAATAGCTA
>JAQIXS010005139.1:0-13335 GCA_034700785.1 Rossiulus vilnensis
TCCCCCCCCCTCCCATCTCGATGGATTTCGATGTAATCAACGATGCATCATCACCTGCGGCGCTTCCAGTGAGGCCGGATCGCTGCCTAGGGATGTTTATGCCGAACTAGGGATTTTTCGTACGTGTGTTTACTGTAAGTGGGCCTGTTTATAAGGCGAAGATTTTAAGGGGGTTTTAATGCAGTTTTTCAGCATTTTTGAGACGAATAAATGACAGGTTAAGGAGAAATTTCAAAGCATGTAACATTTCTAACACGTTGAATCTGATTTACATCGTACAGTTTAAAAAAAAAATTGTTTATGAAATTATAAAATTTATTTAAAAGACTTAAAATTAAGCTGAATTGGCACGATCATTATTAATGTCTCTACCTGAGTGACATTACTATTGATCGTGAAAGGTGTAAACTGAAATGGAAATGTTTTGTCAGTAATGATGGAGATTTTTACACGATCGTCTGCGGCTGACTGGTAATGATATTCGGTAATGTCATTAGTAATGTCGTGTAGTAATTATCGTGTATGGTCTGCCTTACATCGAAATATTGATATGACTTTAGATTAGTTTAATTAGGAAATCAACAAATTAGGTTAGACTGGTTAAACTAGTTGGTTAGATGTTTTGGTCAATTAATCGGGTTTCAATTCAACAAATGTTATTAGACGAAAAGGATGCGTTTTTATATTTGTTTATTTTCTGAAATACGACCGTGTATAGGCCAAATTAATATAAATAATTGAGAACTTCTTCCTTGAGACCAACACTTCTTAAATTAATGTTTTTAAAAAAAATGACATTAATGATGCAATTATTTGCTCGTAATATTTAATAATCGGAGAGATTAAATGTTGCTGATATTATTTTTACGTAAATAACGTTCCCTGTTTCGATTTTTTAAAAAAATCTTAAGGTTAGGCCTAATAATTTTTTTTCTTCTAAATGTTAAAATTTCACAACAAAAAATATTCGTTGAAAAATAATTGATAGAAATTTAATTTTAGGAAGTGGGTATCCATAACACACCGTATAACGATGAGTGCTTGGTTGATTTTATTTTTCATCCTAAAAAAAATATCCTGCTATATATTACGGTTATTGTTGTTAAATAATTCGGTCATCCATCATGCACTCACTCGCTATAGAAAACGTCACTTTTAAGTTTTTTTATTTATTTTTTCGTTTTTGTTACCCGGCTCTTAATAGAAGTCTCGGCCTGTCAATGACAGCTTATTAAACGGCGCTAAACTTGGACTTTTCAGGTTAGTTGAGGTGAACAACTTTTCACTCTGGATATTAAAAAAAACTAAAAGAAAAAAAAGGTGTGACTTACTTTTTTTATATAAAATGAATCTTGGGAGGTGAATAGAAATTGCTGAAAATCGATAAAAAAAAGATGAAGAAGAAGAAGAAGAATAGAGGCAACGAGGAAATAACAGAGCTATAGCGAAACCGGAAGTTGGCTTTTTATTGAGAAATTACGATAAGGAACCGTTTCTTTTGTGACCGTTCTCTTTATGGATTACGCCCCAGGTTTTCGTCCTAACCTTCAGGGGAACGCTTTGTTTTTAACGTTAATCGAAACGAGGCATCTCCACAACACGACTGTTGTATTTCAGTGACTTTTATGGGACTTCATTGAGACTTTAATGGGACTTCAGGCTAACTTTCAATGAGTTAAGAAACGCATTATTTCTTAACTCATTGAAAGTTTGAAGTATCATTCAAGTCTCATTGGAGTTGTGAAAGTCTCATTTTAGAAGTCCCACTAAAGTCAGGCTAAAGTCCTAAATGCCGGCAAAATCCCTGAAGTCCAGCCAATCTGGTTGGGTTGACGAGGTTACAGAAACTATTAACTACTGCTTTAATTTTGCCTACCAGGAAACTTTTCCCCTTATTTGTGCGGATATTTTGAAACCTTTTCGAAAGCTTCATAGCTTCATAACCTAACCCTAGACTTTAATGATTTCAATCAATGGGACCTAATGGCTTTATGGCTTCACTTGTCAAGATGCAACCCCCTCGGCTTCAGTCATTTGATTTCCGTGAAGGTTAGGATGTTCCCCTAAAGATTCAGAATAAGTGTTGTTATAACGGTTGGGAATAACAACTTATAACGGTTGGGAATAAGGGTTGTTATAACGGTTGGGAATAAGGGTTTTTATAACGGTTGGGATTGTTATCCCGACCTCCCTGTAGAGCGGCGTTAGGTCGTTTAGGGGTTTTTTTTTTTCTCCAGGTGGCTTCCATTAATGAAAAAAAGCGCGCCTTGAAATCCTATCCTAGTTGAGTTTTAGGTTTGGTCAAGACAAGACTTTTGAGTTTAAGGTGGGGCCAAAAACTATTTTTGGGGCTCGTTTTTTTTTCGCACATGTGCACTTAAGTAGAGGATGAGGAGGGGGTGCAACAAGACATTCCTGGAAATTGGGTGGGTGGAGGGGATGAGACACCAACCAAAAAGTCAAGGTGACGAGGGCGCCCCGATGGCAGCGCCACTCGGTGGAGGTGAGGAGCATTTTGGCTTTCGGAGATAAGATGAATCTGTTTTTCACTTCCCTTTATCCGTTTTACGGCTCTTCCTGTTTTTGTTTTCGGGTTCAGGCATCGAGGAATTTTCGTCGAAAATATCCCGTGATTTCCAGGTGTTTTTTTTCCACGAAATTTCTCGGAATATCAGTCGAAATCCTACCGCTTTTAGGTCGTAATTTTTGCCGAAAACTTTCCAATGTCAATCGTGCGGAAATTGTTATTCGCACATTTTTGCTTAAAATATTTGTTACGATTGCTGAATTTCATGTCATCCTTTGTGGTCCTGGTCTTCCACCAGGGTTTCGGCTCTGGTTCATGATTTGAATATGTCCGGTTTACGTTGTAAATAAATTTGCAACCCCCTTAAAATGAGATTTTTCATCTGAAGAAAATCTCAGATGTGGGTTTCAAAACAAGTGTTTTAAAAAAGTGTTTATAGTTGAAAGGGGCATTTTTAGAGTATATAAAATTACGCCGACCTCTAGTGGACGATCCGTTTCTGCAATAGGTTAAATAAATTTAGCAATTACAATAAGTATTTGAAGCAAAAATGTGCATTTTGTTTTTGAGCATTCAGACCTTGACATTTCCATAATAATATTCTATCCTAAAACCAAAATGTGTTCTTACATTTTCATAGGCTATTTTACGGGCATATCTGCCAATATTTCACCACCCATTTTTTTACTATGAATTTATTCGTTTTTGGATGATAATTCAGTTAAACTAGTTTAAAAACTTTTTTTATTTAAAGTTTAACGTTTTATTTTTAAATGAAAAGTACATTCTCAAAATATGGAAGAAAAACCTACTCAGACCCTAGTGGACAATCGGTTCTGTAATAGGGGAAAAATAAATTTAGCAATTACAATAAATATTCGAAGTCAAAATCTTTAATTTTTTTTGCATTTCTGTAGCAATATTTTATTTTCAGCATAAATGTGTTAATTTATTTTCATATGATGACAATTCAGTTAACAGCTAGTTTTTAAAAATTAGTGCGTGTTAATAATTTCTGGCGTGATCGTCCTGTGCTGCCCCCTGGCGATTTCCTTTGTTTTTTTTTCCTTTGTACTAACTTTTCGTCTTTCCCTTTTCCTCTTCCGCTTCGCTCGCTTCCGTCTTCAATTTAATCTTCGGTTTCGATCGTCCGTGTTAATTTCAACTCGAAGGCAATTTGTTTAATCCTTTTCTTCTTCTTCTTTTTTCCTGATAAACCTTGATTACCGTTTCGTTTTGTCTTCATCCGAAACAAACAAACAAACAAAACGACGTTTTAATTTTCTAATTCCTTTAATTCGACAGCAAATCCTCGAGGCGGAAGAGAAACATCTTCTTCCGCTTCCTCTTTTAAACAGAATTCCTTAAAAAAGCAGAAAACGACGTTTCTTTAAATGTTTTTTTCAAATTCTTGAGAGGAAAATGTGATGAGGGTGGTTGGAGAGGAGTGAGTGGTCAGTCAACATGGCGTCCGTGCACCCTTTTTGTTAGAAAATAAAAATATTAATTCAGAAATGTCAAAATAACAATGTTCACAAAACAGAACTTGTTATAACTGAAATAAAATTGTATTTTTTATTTCTAAATTGAAAACGTGCTTTTGGATGCAGAACCATTCCAGAATTATATTTTTCTACCGCTGTCGTAACGTTTTTGTAAAACTTTAGTGTACCGAAACGATTTTCGCCCATTGTCCCTGGAGAAAAGATCAGTATGTGGTTCTCTACCGATATCAGCATGATTCGAGGCTGATATCAATATAACCTTATTGATATCAGTATGACTGTATGCTGATATCACCGAGGGGTTAACATCTTCTAAAGTCATGTGTACATGTTGGTTGAAGTCTTTGAAGTCCTTCTAAAGTCTTTCAAGTCCCATTGAAATCATTGAATTGAATTGACTGGAGTCTTTGAAGTCCCATTAAACTCAATGACATCTCATTGAAGTCTTACTAAACTTTTTGAAGTTAGAAATGTAAGCCCCTCGGATATCACTATTCATGTAGGCCTATATACTGGTTTTTGGGGCTATTGTTTTTAGTACGGTTAGTGATATCACTGCATTTTTTACTAGTAGTAGTATATTTGTACTGATATCTGCCGTACTGTGTCTGATTATACTGATCTTTCCACCAGGGTAGGGAGAGCAAAATTTCCCTCGCGGAGTGTCGTCTTCTTCCTTGGATAAGCGCGACACTCAATACGCTCTTCGCATTCCACAGAATCGACCAGTAAATAACTATTTGGAGAAGGTGGCTTTTCTAGAATTCGGTTACATTCAACTCAGTACCCTATTGTCGGCAAATATGACCTATTTTCGAACAAGATGGTCGCAGTTATCATTTGCACAAAATGACCAACAACAAAGAACAAAAAAAAAGTTAAAGTAAAAACTCAACAATTTAAGAAAGTCTGGAAATGAAATGAAAGCGAAGATAGATTTAAGGGGGGGCTTTAGGGAAATTAGAACCAGTTTCACGTCGTCTCGATAACGCCTACGTAATCAGCGTGTTGCTTATAATTCGTGTTAGATCGTCTTTTTTTATACATATAAGCTAACTGTTTTTTAGGGTTGGAGGCAGGGGGTTGGTTTTAGGCCTGGGTTTGGCTTGTTTTCGTTGTCTTTCGTTGATGGATGGATCATCCATTAGTCAGTGATGAGTGAAGCGGAAGAGTTGAGGAATATCCCGCCCCCTAAACCACCTCAATCGGACACCGATTTGGTCGAAGGACGTAGAGGGCGCTGTCAGCGATTCGAAATAGTTCCTAGGTAATCGATTATATAATCCTGGTTTCTCCTACATGTATACCTGGAATTGTTGGTATAATTGTATAAGCCTACTGATATCACTATAACATTAGTGATATAAATATCTTCCTATACTGATATCGCTGTATATTTACATTTATACATACTGGTTTTTTTCGACTACTGATATCAGTATGCTTATTGGTATCAATATCATAGTGGTTCTTGGGACTATTATATCAGTATGTTTGTTAAAATCACGTTTTGTACCAGTATCAGTATATTTGTACTGATCTTTCCACCAGGATCAGATTAGGCGCCTAATCAAGCTTGGTCAGTCCTATATTTGCATATGTTTCATTCTTGCATTTTCACTGGTCAGGGAAGTTTGTCCAAAAAAAAAAACTGGAAAAGTCAAGGAAATTGAATGTTAATTCTGGGGAAACCCTGTGATGGAGAGATCGATTATTCACTTCTCAGTACCCTCAGTACAACTCAGTACCCTACCATCAATAGGTGAACACCATGTGATAAGGGGATGTAATCCATCAACAGTACAGAATCCAGATTTTTTTCTTTATTGTTATTTCTATTTCTCTGAAATAACGATATATAAAACTGAAGTCCGGAATGACGGTGGTGGTTGGTGGTTAACACCTTTAATAAATTGCGAATTCGCTGAGGACGGAAATCGATGTAAGCGTGGAAAATGGCGGACACTAAATGGAATTAGGGTTTTAGTGTTGCCAAAATTCCCCAGGTGGCCATTCGACCGGCGAACGGACTGACCCCCTAGGGCCTAGGGGGAGCCTCACGGGGACCCCCTATAAAACACGATGGAGATAAAAAGGAAATCTCCGATTCGACAAGCGCCAATTCGGATTTATTGCAAACGTGGATTTGAAGCCACCAGGTGGCGCCACCGACTTCAAATCAACACTGTAAATATTAAAAATATTCTCAATTCGTGTGAAATTCCGTTAAAATCCTTTAAAAAAATGTGAATTGGCGAAATCGAGGGGGTTAACATGACTGTGGACTTCAAGGACTTTAACCTGACTTCAGTTAAACTTCAATTAGACTTCAGGATGACTTTCAGTGAGTTACAAAACAAATTATTTCATAACTCATTGGAAGTCCCTGAAGATTTATTAAAGTCCTTGAATTCTTGTTGAGTCTCTGAATTCCTTAAAGCCTCACGAAAATTTCAAATCTCATTGAAATCCCTGACCTCGAGTGCCATTGATGTCCTTGATAAGTCTCATTAAGGTTCCACTGAAATAATTGTAATCTGTGAAGTCAGGCAAACGTCCTTACCTCAGACTTCATTGTCTTCAGTGATTTTAGTGTGACTTCAATGTCTTAAGACTTCAGCCAAAACGTATTCTTGACTTCACCACGTGTCATCCCTCTGGCGGAATATTGTTAATGCCAAATGTTTAACCTGAATCCCAAAGGCTGTAGGGGCCTAAAGGGGCTTAGGGGTGGCGCTGTCTTATCCGGCGACAATCCTCTGAGATCGATTCCCTACAAATCGCTTCCGGTTTTCTTTTCCTGTCATTTTCGAAAGCTTAAAAATTTGCATATACGGCTTTTGTTATTTTACCACAAACGCAAAGAACAGCAATTAGAGAGAAGAGAAGACAATACAAGACACGTGACACGTGGAAAAGGGGTTTTGTCAACGATAAGGGGGAGCGGTGGGAGGTGGGCGGAAGTAGAGGGCGCTGTCATTGGGGCAATTTGGAAATTAAAGTAAATCTAGCTTACGATGTTTACTATCTCAGATGATTTTTAGCACTCCTTAAACAGTACACATAAATTGTTTTTTTTTTTTGGAAAACCTATCAGCTATTAACACGGCTTACTATAGTTTGTTCGAAAATAGAATAGACTGAGAATTAAAATGGACCAATAGAATGCGAGAACCTGTTTTTCGATTACTCTTTCCTGTCTCAACACTCGTATTCCACCCGTTGGCCATCGACTGGCAATTCTTCGATGCTGGAAGGAATAATCGATAAGCTGAATTGCTTTGATTGGTTAAGGCTGTAGCTTTGAACAGCTAGTTCATATGATCGAACTGTTTACTGTATACTGAGAATTACTAGACTGTTTACTAAGTGTTTACTTAACAGTAGTGAATGCATTTAGTTCCTCAGTATATTTTTTTAATAATAACTTTTAATGTTGGATGTTTTTTTGTATTAAATCTTGTTTTTATTTTCTCTATTTCTAGGTAAGCGTCCATTTTTGTATATTGACGTCTGAATTTCGGTGAGTTTGGCCAACATTTTCGCTTCTCGTGTTTCATGAACATCCGGTGGTCATCGTTTTTTTTTATATATACACTTCTCTTCGCTAAATTCGACTTTTAATTTATTAATTCACCCCAATAATTTGATGTTTTTTATGCAGATTTAATTTTTTTTTATTCCTTTCCTTCGTTTTTTTAATCGAAGCCTGAAATACATGTAGGCATTAATTGATATGTATTAGTGTTTAGCCCCGCATTAATAAGCTTTTATTTATTTCGTCAATACATCTACTCGAAATGTGATCTTGTTATAATAATGATGATAGCCTCTATTTACGTTCACAATTACCATAAATCGAACATTCATTACTTAAAATATCTGGTCGTGGGGTCGTCCATAAAGGACGTCCGAGATGGGGAATGTAAACAAACATAAATACTGTTCGTTTGAGAGCTGAGAGCCAGTTACTTACCATCGATAATGATCTCAGATGGTCACTCCACTTGATAGATTCTCTCTCCAGTTCGACCTGAGAGTAGATCTAGATATTAACTTCACTATGGATATTTTGTTCGTACCGGTGTCGTTTTTTTTTTTTTTAAACTGAGAGCACTCTCAGCTAAACAGAAAAAAGTCTGGAATTGTGATGTGAAAAAGTTTTATTATGTTGTATGGGTGACGAACGATTTCGCAGCCGAAATAATAATTAACGTCGAAATTTGTGCGAGTGCAAAAAAGATGGCCGCTTGCCAAAGTATATCACTTCCATTTTATATAGCTTTAAAAAAAAAGCCTAACGTAAGGCTTATTTATGAAATGTTTCGATAAAAGCGTTTCGCTCGATATTCGATTACAGGCGGCGCCAGTCCACTGATAAGGACGGAATGCGGCCTGCGTCTTGTACTCGAAACCCCCCCTGAACCCAACCCACCTTAACCCCGAAGGTGCGTGTCGCTTTAGGGTCATTCGCCCACGCTCCTGATACCCCCACGCATTTCCGGTATTTAGTTTAGGAAAAATTCTTCATAACACGTGGATTATGTATAATTATTTTTTTAATGAGTACGTTCTGTATTTTGTTTCTTAAAAAGTAATTCCTGCATTTTAATGTTTGTTTTCAACAATTAAAAAAACAACTAAAACAAAAATCCAATCCGTTTTGGAATTCGTGTGAATATGAAGGATGCCGTGGACACCCTGTATATCCCTAAGAAATGACCACAATATGCAATATATATATATATATGTTACACAAGTAGCAAAATGGTTTACAGATTTTAAAAAAATGTTGAAAACGAAAAAGTAATGCAGGAGTTACTTTTTTTTAAGTCATAGCCTATATTATAGCAATCTCTGACATTTCTAGCATGTCCATTTGTTGGCATTTCGTTCATCCGCTTGGCCCCGGCGCGTGCCTTCGTCCACCCGCTTCCGGTGTCTGGAGCTGTAATGTAGACGGGTGAACATACCGGCGAATATAACCGGAAGTGAGTGCTCGAATTCGGGCTTTCCTTTTCCTTGCCACCAAAGAAGTTGGCTGTTGGGTCATAGGACATTTTTGGCTCTCGACGCACGTTTCGAGGTAACCGGATAATCCAGGTAAACACAATTTTAGCCGGAAAAACGAAACGCCAAAGGGGAAGAAAAAATAAATAAGGTAACATGAAAATATCAAACGAATCCTAGATGCGTCATGGCCGCCCCCACCTCTCCTCAATACAAAAAGGGAAACAATTACGCAGGCTATTCCGGCTGACCTGTTTAAGGTCAAAGGTTAACGAGCGCAACTGAATCGAATAAAAATAGCGAGTGGTCAAAACGATTAAAGGCTGCATTTTGCGGCAACTATTATTCGATTTTTCTCATTTCGTAATTTGTCATGACTTTCGGGTCACCCTGTATCGTTTCAATCACGTGACCGTGCGCGTGCGAAGTACGCCGAGATCGTAACCGTGGCAACCGTAGAACAGCACGTTCTACATTCTCCTTGGCAACCGTGGAACGAAACGTTCTATATTCTCCATGGCAACCGTGGAACGAAACGTTCCAGATTCTCTATGGCAACCGTGGAACAAAACGTTCCAGATTCTCTATGGCAACCGTGGAACAAAACGTTCCAGATTCTCTATGGCAACCGTGGAACGTTCGATTTCTCATGTTCCTATCTAAAACGAAGCGTTAGAAGCGTTTTGAGGGTCGTTTAAGATGCGCCCAATAATCAATTTCTCCGTTTCATGAATGGTTTAATTGAACGTTATGTACGTGCAAAAGATATCTAGCCAATTGAATAATGTCAAGTCAACAGATAAATTATAAAATGCGATAAACAAGTCTGTCGTTCGTCTCCGCCAATTGCGACTGATGGACGGATGACGTCAACTGCGCCCGTGTGACGTCACTCTGTCTTTTTTTTTTTGCATTTTATAATTTGTTGTTTCGCTGACTGCTATTAAATTTTTCCGCGAATTACCGATACGTTGTGCGACGAATGGCGAATGAAGACCAGGATCGCAGTTTGTAAACCGAACTCTTTTCAGTTTTCCTTATAATCTCGAACGGACTCGATCCGGATTTAGAAACTGTAAATAAACACAACTTTTCGAAAACAGACTGAATGAGAAATCGGAATGAATGTATAATGAAAAAATGGGAAAAAAAAGCAAAATTGAAAAACGTATTTTTGTGTCCCTCGTAGGTAAGGTATAGGTGGGTGTTAACGTGGTATTTTAGGCTAAGTTAGATTGGATTAGAGGTAGCAAATCCTTTTGAGATTATGCGGATTAGGTGCAACCGACCCTCAATGAATCGACGACAGTTTATTGTTATTTTCTTTTGTGGTGAAATTCTCTTATCTTTTGATGAAGATGAGATCCTCCTGAAAATCTTTGTCATTTGAAAAGCACGGTACGCGTCCGATTCCAATTCTGGAAGATTCCGTGCTGGACCCTGGTCAGCTGTGCGTGGGTCTGAAAGGTCGAATAACAGGGAAAAAACCACCGATGCAAACAGATCCAACCATTATTTTATAAACGTAAAGTATTCCCTTACGTTCAGACCGTCTTTAAACGCCAATGGAACTCCATCGATTTAACGGCTCCGCACTGGACACTGGTCAGCTGGAAAGTGTTGAAATCTTAAGGTGTCCGAGATTCGTCGTCGGTCTCCTGGTTTTTTATTTTTATTTTATCGCGTTGGTAAAGTGCTGAGAGAGGCGAAGGGGTCGTGTTCCGCCAGTGACCGGCTTGACCAGCTTGACCATTACGTCAGAAATGAATCCTAAATCGTCGGAAAACGGTCATCTTCCGTCATTTTTTCCGATGAATTATCGCCCTTTCATGCCCCTTATGCACGAAAGAGCTTTTTACGACGCCCGCTGCAGGTGCAGGATGACCGCTGGTCAGCGATGGCCGCGCGAGCGTTCCCCCATGCACCAGCGTCATTTTCCTATTTTATATTTCATCTATACTTCGCTCCCATAAATAAACTTTTGTATAAATTCTCCATTTTCGCCGCTTCGGCCATCTTGACCATTGTCCACTATCCACTCGCGCTCGTTTTTAACTTCCTTCCGTTTTTGTAGGCGAGCGTTCGGATATCTGCGGATTTTTGTTCACAATTCGCGGCCGCATTGTATCGAGTGACGGACGCGCTCAATGGTCAAGCTGACCGCTAGACCCCCCCCTTTTCCCCCTTGGTCCGCGTATACATTGCCTCGTTCTCCTCCCCCCTCCCCCTGTATCTGGCGCTATTAAATTCCCACGAATCGCTCGTTTCTTATTTCCGTTTCCTCGAACTCAATCCCTGCTGACCACTGTCCATCCACGGCGTAACACCGAAAATTACCGAGTTGGACCTTCCGAAGCGACATCTAAGCTCGGACACCTCAACGTGTAAGCGTTGAGGGCGGGTCTCAGTCCAATATTACCTATCTTATTCAGGGTTCAAATTGAATCAGTGAAAGTCAGGGAAATGCTGAAAATTTTGCAACGAGTCAGGGGATTTCCCTACTTTGAATCATGATGTTTTAATCCAGGAGGTATTTCGTACACTAAACAAAGCAGTTTGTACAAATTCAAAAATTTCGGAATGTTCCATTTTACAAACTTGATTCACACACAATTACCATTATTTCCTTCCATAAATTGATATTTTTTAGCAATTTTGTAAAGGAATTTAGGCCAAAATCCTGGCTGATTTTGCTCGGAAATTTATTCCAATTTTTTTTTTTTTTGATAAATGTAATAATGAAAACAGTGAAAATATTTCATACTCTCTAAAACGAAAATAAAAAGTTTGAAAACTTTTTTTTGTTGAAAATTTCATTTTTTTAAAATCGTACAGGGTGTCCCAAAACTACGATCGATGTGTTTTATGAGCGGCCCTCGCGCGACGGCAGCGCCCCCTACAGGCCTAACGTATGATTGCAATTTCTCTTCGTGATGGAGATTATTTGCAATGATGAATTGGTCGTATTTTTTTTTTGTTCTCTTCCTCCTCCAAGGGCCATATTCTTTGATTTCATTGTTTTCAATCATTGCTAGTCACCTTTTTTATATCCGATATGACATTAATATTTAGTCCTCTGTTCTTATCTATTGTTTTCCCTCCCCCCAAAATATCTATTTCTGTGAGGCAATAACTCTCATGGTACATATTTTTTTTTTTATTTCCATTGTTTTTTTTTTCCTTATTCCCTCGTTTTTATCTATTTTCATCTAAATCCTATTATTAGGTCCATATCTCCGAAATAGGGGGCGCTGCCGCTCGTTAATCCGCGCCGCCATCATTCATAATTTTTACTGACCACCCCCCGCAGCTAGGCGAAACCCTCGACTGACCAGTGACCACTGCGTCTCGTGGTCAGATAATATTATCGTTTCCTTATCGAAACCACTCGCCCACCTTTTTCGCTTTTTTTTCCGTTTCCTCCCCCAGAAGAGCGAATGACCTCGGGCGACGGTCAGCGATGACCAGTGTTGAACCGAGTGACCGCTGGTCATCTCGACTCTGCGAAATGCGGGCGCCATTTCCAAGAATGTTTCCGCTAACGAGCGACCGTCGGTCAGTTGTAGCTAACGCCGTCAACGATTATCCAATCGAGCGGAGTGACCACTGTCCGAGAGGAGACCTACACGTAGGTCAGGTAATGAGCGAAACTGACCAAGTAGCCCTACATATCGGTGAGCGATGAATCGCGCGTAATTCGCTGACCATTGGTCACCTTTATTTGGTGGTGGGGGGGGGGTGAGCCATGAAATCACTGACCATTGGTCAGCTTTAGTTTTTCTAGGTGGGTGGGTGGGGTGGGAGGCTGCTGCGTACGCACCTAAAGTGGGCAACTCGCTAACGAGTGAGACCACCAGCAGGAGCGTGGTCAAAGTGGCCTCATTGCGCACGGTTCGCCGCTGGACACTCGCTGACCGTTGCCATTTCGTAGCAGGTAGCAAATCGAACGAATAATGATCGACTTTTGCTTCGGCAACAACGACTTTTTCGGTGCATGCAGATGGCGCCACTCGCTCCTCCCGCCTGGCACTGACCAGTGGTCAGTTGGTCATATCGTCTGGCCGTCGTTTATGAATCCATATTAAGATATGACGGTGAGCTTGGGGAAGGGATCCCCGGTGGCGCTTTATGAAACAATAGAAAGACGATCCAAGGGGGTCCTCGCTAAGCTTCCCCTAAATTTAGGGCCTATTAGCTGAGCGTGGCTAAGACCTTTCGGTGACCTAATGACGTCGTAAAATCCTTCTGCATTAATCGTAATATTCCATATTGCGACCATTATTCGGATTCGCC
>JAQIXS010005140.1:0-13334 GCA_034700785.1 Rossiulus vilnensis
AAATGAAAAACTGGCGGTTTTGGTATATTTTCAAGCTGTTCAAGCATAATTAATTTTATACCGCCTCTCTTTCCCGACATCTTACCATTAGTGACTACCATA
Organism: Rossiulus vilnensis; assembly: GCA_034700785.1. Taxonomy (NCBI): domain Eukaryota; kingdom Metazoa; phylum Arthropoda; class Diplopoda; order Julida; family Julidae; genus Rossiulus; species Rossiulus vilnensis. The sequence goes on from JAQIXS010005140.1 coordinate 103, forward strand.
AGGAAATTACGCTGTAACCGCCACCTTTAGCCTGCATTTTTATTATTTAATCAGCTTCACCAAATGCGTCGAAATTGGAAGTTCTCCAAAGCCTGCATTCCAGCTTACAAATATTTATCATTACCGAGATTTCTCTAGTCTCTAGAAATACATGTAAGTGCTTGAATCCTTAGGTGCTAGCCAGATATTATTTGTCCAAAAGTATCTACCAGACTCACGAAATTTAACAATTACCTACATTTATAAATGTATTTTTCCTCACTTTAAACAACAAAAGTGAAAATTTGAGTGAAATCTTACGCTGTTGGCCTTGAGAGAATCAGTTGTCAAAATAAGTGAATTTTGGTAAACAATATTTTATGCTTAATATTTTGTTGCATAAATGGCGTTTCTTTACGAACTGTTTTTTTTCTGAGAAAAGGCATGCGTCATCTTAATCTATTTTGTGTGAGCGTTGATTTTTCGTATTATTGGATTTATATACCGGTACATTCTTATATACACGTACGTCTTTCATGAAGCACCTGCGTAATTGCACGTCACTTCTAGTGTAGCCTCCGTAAAGTTTGAAAACATATTTTAATTTTGATTAATAATAGGTTTATCACGTTGAGAGTATCTTCGCTGTGACATGAAATATGGCTTGTCTGACTTCATCGACACGATTGATCGTATAAATGCCTTATGTATAATAATCCAGTAGTTTTAATCCACGTTTGCTATGATTATTTACATGTATTTCCCGATCAAATCCAGTAAGGTTTGTTATTACTATCACGTATAAGCAATACAATTTTTAAAATAAATATTTTTTCTCGAGTACTACGGAGTTCATCAGAATACATTGGATATATTCCTTTCGGATCTACAAAAAAAATTTTTCTTTGAATGATACCAATATAACCTCTTACATTTATGACGATGAATTGGATAAAACCGATGCACAACTTTTGCCGTTTAGTGTAACACAGACATAAATTCGATCGAAGCAAAAACCGATAAAATTCTTTGAATGTGACCCATATGAATTCTAATCTGTTCGACAAAATCCTTTCATCGAAAACGAAGTCTGGTTTGTTGCATTATCAACTGAAAAAATCTAAAGGTAAATTCATGCTCAGCATCGTGGAAAATAGGACATCGCAAAGCAAGGTTTACGTTGACTGCCACGTGCGTCATTTTATAGGATACTCACATTTCTCCATTCAAATTTTCTTACATGGAGAAATTTGAATATCAGCCTTCACTGATCTCAGAAAGCTTTTAAGATTTGGAGCTATTTTCTCCCTGCTTCTAAGCTCAGTTGAATTGTAGCAATTTCTGGGTGATTATTTTGTAAAACTTCAAGTTGACAAATGAATAGCAATTTATCCTTGAAGGTTGACAATGTTAAAACAAATAATATAAAACAATGTATACCTTAATGAAAGCGATCAGTGATAGCTTCAAAGCTATGCGTGGTTGCCTAACCTTTATGACGCTAAAACGTTATGACACGTACATTTTACAATATTTGTTCTTGAACAACTAATCTAGGGTGATACAATCTGGTTAAGATCAAGCAACTCTAATTATGTATTTATTAATCCTCACAGCATAAGTGTCACACAACGAAAGAACTGTTATCATTTGCCTCGTGCGTCGTCGATTGAAAATTACATCTTTTTTAAAACAGTATTTCAGTTCTAGGAACCCGATACTTGGTAAATTTGTTCAGTTGTTGTAATTTGACATATCGTTTTCGCTCCCGTGCATTTATTTACTTTGCACGTATGTCTTCCAACGAAATCCAACACATGCAGGTTTAATCAACCATAACAATCAAATATACGCTGCATATTGTAATAATATTTTCTTTATTTTCCAAATACATGTAAAGAATTTTAATCGCACGTGTATTTCATTTTCAAACTCATTATCAAAGTTGAAATTGCTATATACAAATTTAATATTTAATCCATCCGTATTGCTCAAATATCTAACAATGACAGATTTTAAATGAGGCTTTTATACAATATTTAGACATGACTTAGAAGAGCAAAAATTCCTTCGCGCGACAGCCTGCAGAATTCATTCTTATATTTCCAGTTATATATGATAAAGAGAAAAAGTTTGTACAAGATTCCGCTGTTTTCGCCTAAAACAGATTCCGTATTACCTCTATTTACATTTTCACAATGAACAGAAATAGAAAGTAAGACAAAAATTGATTTTTTTACTATTATATTCACGCCATAGCTAGTTTTTCCAGGCTCGTGTATTACAGGAACACAAAGAAAATAAATAAAAATTACTCAAGAGGCTGATGTCGATAGAGAGAAAACTACGTTTCTCGCAAATCAACAGTCGCAATTTTCAATTCAAATATACGTTCCTCAGCAAACTACATGTTTTACTTCGCGCAGTTTTTCGATCGATGTCTAGCGTAGAGCAGATACTGTCTTTGACAACTCAGAAAACGAGCGAAAATAGGTAAGTGGTATTGAAAGAACTGAAAGCAAATCAATACTTGACCGGGTTTCTGGAAAAACGCAATTCCAAATACTGAAGAAATGTCCATCCAATTACGTTTACAGTTGTCAGGAACATGCCAAATTCTGAGTATTTTTGTCCAGTAGCGGCTTGCCAGATTGCGGCTTCGCCATCGACGGGAAATAAAATTAACCGGAGCAGAATCATATTAGGACGTTGTCCCTGAGCTATTTCAGCCTAGAATATGACAGAGCAAATCTCTGCAGAAAATCATTGCGGACGTTTTTACACCTCCAGAGGCAGTTGTCCGCAACCGCAGATGCATAAGAGTCTATAATGAGCAGTCCACTGATCTTGAAGAAACAACGATCTTCAGAGAAAACATTCATTGATGTACATTTTGTTATGCATATCCCAATGTTCATATCCTAGCGTATACACATTTTTAATTATGGATATCATTTCATTTTTGAGGGAAAATCGAATTGGGTCATGCCTTTCCAGCTACACATACTTTTAATAAGGCACATTACCTTCCGGTATTTTATATTGTTTAAAAATAACTGATTTATAAAACAATTAATAGACATCGATTAATCCAAAACGAAACATGCAAACGAGCTTGTGTAATCAACATTTGAATTTCATTTGTTTATTAATGTTTTTATTTTGTAATTGGAATATTTTGCAATAATTTAAACTCGAAAGAAAAAAACGGATTACCTACTCTTGATGTGAAACATAAATTTAGAAGTGATGCTACAAAATTCAACGAAAACTTTGTTTGAAAATTTAGACATCGAGGGAATTTGTTCCATACGCTTCACGCTTAGCCTTAATCATTAGTTTTATAGGCCTACATAACAAATGAAAATATATTTGAAAAAATGCACAACGTATTTGAAGTTATGCGAAATGTCCATTTGTTACTTTTAAGAATACATGTTGTTACTTTTAAGAATACATGTTGTTATTTAACACTTTCTTATCGCGTTTCTTCAAATTAAATCCTTAGATTACATTACTTTATTACTGGCCATTAGACTCAAAACAAATTATGGAAAGTAACAAATAAAGGTAAAAAGTGTCTGTTATGGCTCTAACAAACAGGTACCAGCTGTTTGTTATGAATGTAATTTTGAAAACTATGAATTTGTTTGTAATCATGATGAGAAGACTATTTGGGTGAAATTCGTCTAGTTACTAACCCCGACATGACGCAATGCATTGGCTATTTGGAATGCGTATATAGATAGCAGTATATCATTTAGTCCGCAATAACCATTCATTAGTATGCGTGTGGTGTGTTCCCTTAACAGCCCATTGCATCAGTATGGGTGAAGCGCCTCAGCGAAAAAATGCCCACCATGAAAACAATTTACTCCCACACATTGCTTCAATAATTTCAATTCAATTCAACTCAATACCCTACTATCAGTAAATGTATGACATGTGTTAGGGGGATGTAATTCATCAACCCATGTTGTTGTTTTTATTTTTACCCGTGAAGAGAGAAAACCCATTTCAGGGAGTCGCCTACATTTAATAAATATAAAAATAGCTGAGACCCTAGTGGATGAGCAATTCTAGACTGGTAAAAAATTGGGCGAGTATTTTTTATATGGAAGGATATCATTCGTGCTACATGTAAGTTGACAATCTTATCGATCGATTATTTTGATACGGGGGCCATTAGCATCACTTCCACGCGCATGGGCGGCATCTTTACGCACACACTGCGCATCCATAGTGATGCAATAACATATCGAGAAATCCCATCAGCATCCACCTACGCCATTGTCAACCATGACAACTCGCATGCCCGTCGTTTCAGAAATGATATCCAATGATCAAAAGCATAACAGTGGCGAATATTTCCTCCATGGCACTTCTTCCAATGGTTGTACTCCTAACAAAGGTCAAAACTCCTGGAGCAGGACACGCCCGATGAGGTTTCACTTGGACTCTTACAAGACGTCAGAATTTCCTTCCATGGTGGCCTCCATCCAGTCGATGTAATTGGGCACCTTGGCGTAGATGCCATACTTGCCCTTCTTGCCGCATCCTTCGCCAAAGCTGGTGATGCCGTAGACGTGCCAACGGTTGTTGGTCTCGCACAGCAAGGGACCTCCGCTGTCACCCGCGCAAGAGTCAATCCGTTTGTTTCTGTAGCCAGCGCAGAACATGTTGTTCGTGATGTAGTAGTCCTCGTACACCTCCAAGCAGTTTTTGATGTCCACGATGGGCACCTTGGCCTCGCGCAGGATCTCCGTGCCAGAAGCAGCCAGATGTTTCTCCTTGCCCCATCCCAGGATGGTGCAGGGCTTGTCCTGCGGCAGTGGCGCCCCCTGCTTCGGCAGGCACGCCAACTGCACTCGCCTGTCCAGCGTGGCCGGCGAGCTGAGCTTGAGCAGAGCGATGTCGTTGTCCACCGTGCCCTTGTCGTACTCCGGGTGCACGAAACTCTGCACCACGCGGTACTGCTGCTCGCTTCCCTCCTGCGTGCTCAGCGCGTGCTCGCCCAAGCGCACGTGCAGACGCTTCCGGACGCAGTGCGCCGCAGTCATCACCCACTGCGGGGCCACCAGGGTGCCGCCGCAGAAGGCCTCGTGCATCCGATTCATGATGGCCGCCTGCAAGAACAGATTTGGTTAAGGATCTGAGGAAGGCAACTTTTTTTCTACTAAAGGCAATCTCATTACTGCTCATCACTTATCTTAAGAAATTTATTACATGCCAATATGAATACAATTTAAACTTTAACATAAGTCATTGCATTAAATTTTTCAGGTATGTACATATAGATATGTTTGGACATATCAGTAAATATGTACATGTAAGAATGTAAAAGATGTGTGGTTGTACATAATAATAAGTGTATTCCCAAATAAAAGGCAAAAGGATGAGTGAGGGTTTCAATAGCAACACTCATACACGTTCTAAAATACTTTAGCGCTTCAAGAAAAACATTGAATATGGGTATGGGCTTCAATGGATACACATACATGCATACACTGTACATAAGCATGTGTGGATTTTATGAACTTAAATAAACAGTGGATGGACTTATTGGTCCATTTGTGACCAATTTCTGGTCTAACCATTTTGTATAATTGTATATCAAATAGGTTAATTCAATTCAACACAGTACCGTACTGTTAGCAACTGTAGTAGGGGGTGTAATCAATCAGCCCATATTATTCTTTTTTTATTATTCTATTATTCAACTTGAAAGTCAATTTCATAATTGTAAAACTGAATTTCGGTTAGCTTAGGACTCTTTTGGGAGAGAATTTCAACGTCTGATGGCATCCCAGAAAAAAAGTAATATTGATCCGAACGGGCTGAGATTTCCATCAGTGCGTTTGAATGTAAGGTTCTATGTCATCTGTCTCTATGGCCCATATTCAAGTTCCCACCATTAACATTAAGTTCCCATCGAGGTGTTCTTCCCCTATACAAAAAACAGAAAAACTGAATATGCTCAAAATTATTCCCATTACACAATGATGGCTGATTTATGGAAACCCTTGTACGTGCACCTGGCAATAATGTTTTCGTGTTTTTTATGGTTGCGTAATAATTAATTGGCATCGCATAACACGAGATAGGCAAACAGGAAGCTATAGCAATGAATATACCAAGTAAATATAAGGGGAATAGGTTTCAGTTCCTATAATGTAGTTCAAGCAGCTTCGTGCTTTTGTTTGCTATTTCAGGCTTAATGCCTCAACAGCGCAGCTTTAACACGAGTAAAATATTATTTCAGACAACGCTTCCCTTGCGACAAGATGTTGCTCAGACCATGAACTCGTCCATTCAACAGTTTCTATAAATTTGCATTTTTTATGATCTAAGATGGGAACGATGAATGAGTTGAGGGGGAGCGGAAATAAACGCAGGTAGACGTCCAATGTAAGCAGCCCTTATAATAAAGAAGAAAAAAGTACTGTGACGTACCTGCCATGGCCAACGGCCTCTGTTCACAGGCTGCCCACCTATTATCCTCAACGCCATTTCATTGCTGACATTGGTGACGCCGCACTCTGCATGAATGGTAGGTCCACGCGCAGTGGGTTCTTTTGGAAGTTGCTGTTCCTTGGATACTAAAAATAAAACGATATTTCAGGTTAGGCTGCTTATTTACAAAAAAGATATTTAGATAAGATGCCATGCAGAGGGTCATCCTGAGATTAATCAAAAACAATTCCGACTTCTTCATCTAACTACAATGACCTACGCTCTAAGTTAATTTGATCCAGAACTTTCGAAAATCTAATGTAATTGAGCTTAAAGTTAAGTTGCCAACGGTTCATCCTAAAATCAATTGAATGTGAAGGTGTGTATGGGAACTTTGTTGTACGGTAATTTAAAATTGATTAAAGCGCAGTTAAATATTAAAAAGTGATCTCAATTAAATTTTCTTGGGATCAACCTTTTCAGTTGGACACGCAGTTTACGAATTCCGCAACCCTACTAAATGAATACTATCAACACCAGGACTGAAATGAAGCTTGCAATGTTACACCTTTATACCAACTACAGCTTCAGTGTTGCTCAAGGACATTGAGCGGCAAGGAACTTGAATTAGCTGGGTCAAACGTATTTAAGAAGATTACAAATTTCAATACACTTCTTTAAAAACAAGTTTAAAGCTAAGCTTTTGAGGTTTTGTTGAAAAATAGACATGCCCCAATTTGGCTACCTTTCCTCAACAGGACCTCTGTGTAAGACGAAAGGGAAATGTGCATAAGGCCATGACTTACCAGCTGGAAGCTCGTGATTTTTCTTGGATTTGCGGAACATTCGCTCGCAGACAGTTCCTTTGACATAGCAGAAGGCATCCTCTTGGATGGCACTTTCGCCACAGAAAACCTCCATCTTGCACGCACGGTAACGCCGTGTCTGACAGCTGCGGGTGCAAGGGGACCATTCGGACCACGGAGAGTACAGCATGGTCTTCATGGCACTGTACGACAAGTCCCTGTGGCTGGGTTCTTGGTTGTTGTCCACGACAGTAAACGGTTTGCGTTTGCACCGCGGTCCAGTGCAAGAGCGCTCCTCCTTGGCCACCACATTGCCACAACGCCAAGGGGCGTTGCACTGCCTAGACCGCTCCTGTTTGCACTTTCGAGAGCACGTGGACCATTCAGTCCATGAGGAGTAGATATTTTTCAAGTCATTGTCTTGTTCTTCGTTTGTACTACTGGTCTCAGTGTAGGGGCTCGGTGAAGTAGAGTGGTGAAGCAGCCTAGTTCTGCGCATGGAGGTTCCATTCTGCAAAATAAAAAACATCAATATTTTTTCCAACCATATCATTTTCACTTATAGGCAAATACACTGTCATTCAAGTATTAGGTTAGGGGTACATTGTACATTGCCCTAGGAGAGTTATGGAACCATGTTCCTCGCACAACAATGTTCATATGGGCTTCCGTAGCTCTCCTAGGACAACTCTAGCAGGACAAATCTACATTGCAATGCTACCCTTAAATGTTTAACATTAATGTAGATAAAATATTTATAGTTTTTGTTGTTGAAGAGATGTCATCTAGCAGTCACCATGCATAACGAGCAATGTTGATTAGAGACACTCGCACCTTCGAAATATCTCGCTTAACCTTGACTGAATCTATTTGCACACCATGCGAAAAATGTACACACATGTAAATCTTTTTGTTTCAATTAATTATTATCTATGCCACACTTACATGTATGTTCTATTACTAGAATTGATCGTTTGCTACCGAACACAGGTATTTCTATTCCTTTAAAATCGCTCTTTAATTTATACAAAAATAAATAAGCATGGAAAAAAACCAAGAATTGCTGTGCAAAAAACGGAGAAGTGGCAACTTTCTCTCCAATTTCCCAATACGAATATAGTCAAAAGTTAACCTGAAAATTAACGAAATTAACCGTTGCGTTAGTTTGCCGGTAGCAACAGCATCTTGGAATAGATGAGAACATGTGACGATTTGCGTAAGCTGTATTGCATAACAATTTTTTGTTTGGCAAAATCAACGGCATGTGCTTTGCAACCCTACAAAGCCCGCAGCTGAAAAAATAATTGCATCGGTAGGCAGACGGCAAACGCCGTATAAGGTAAAGAAAATTTAATTAAATTGCTAACAGGCGGATATTTGAAATCATAACAATAATAAAAGTGATGCAATTCATTTTAATTTGTCTACGAAGATTATTCCAGACGTACGTACACTTTGACATTTTACGAATCTGGATCAAATATTTCCGCACACGTTTACAGGGTGACCCCATAAGCCGATTTTAACAAGTGATTGTCATTGCATGCAATCGCTGATTTATTACGGCTGTTATATATACATGTAGCTAATTTAACATGCATTTAGATATACTCGGGTAAAATGCAGTTGTCAAATGAAGTTTAATTTAAATACATGTATATGAATATTGTATCAAGACCGTAAATAAAGTTATTATATACGTGTACAAGCTCCAAATATGCTTTGATGATTAAATTGAAAATAAGAAAAAATAAAAGCTTTCCTTCGTGAGATTGTAATAGCGAGAAAAGCTTTTTGGTCACTTCTACAGATTAGCCTTGGGAGAAAAAGGATTGTAAATGGCTTCTTTAAGCCTGATGATCCTCTGCATAGCATGCACATGCAGTCGGAGCGCATTGAGCTACACCTGCCACCAATTTGAGAGGAATTTAGCACGTGTCATTTGTGGCACCTTCCAACATCCACACTGAGAACAAAACTAAAGACTTTTGATGGAAATATATCCCTTTGTAATTACATTTAACAGAAGAAGTCACAAATCCATAGAAATCGAGGATTAAGATCAAAACGAGCTCAGACCATCTGCATCACATGCTATAGATAATTGTAAAAATCAGGGGAGGTAGAAACTCTGCCTGATTAACCTTTTTATGCCGCATTCTTTCACGAACGCACCAATTTTTATAATTAATGTACAGAAAATAAATCACTCAAATTTTACAGCATTTCGTTGAATGAACAACACTCCAACAATTTTTCCCCTTCAATTTTCCCCCCAAATTTAATGAAAATTTATTTTATAAATATTGATCATGAATTTTTCTTATACCTAGTTTTCTTACACCTAATGTCATTAATAGGAACCATATTAGGAGGATTAACGAATATATCCTTCGGAATAACAGTAATTACAATCAGTCAAATAAAACCAGTTGAATGTGTGGAACAGAAAATTAGAAAAAAACTAATTTACTTTGATGAGTTCAGAAAAAAATCTCAAGGAGGCATTACATGTAAAGCGCGGATTACTTCAGAGCTACATGATGGTAAACAACCCAACCAATTTAGACTTAATAACAAATTTTGTCAACCACTCAGCATAGCGTTCATAGGAAATTTTACCAACCAATATAGCGTTCAAGGTACATTTTTCTAACCATCCAATATAGTGTTCATAACAATTTTTTTAATACAAACACGCCCTAACGCGTGATGCAATTACTAACCGTCTCGATTAATCCGTCCAACCCCCTCGCCTGATCACGTAAGATGGACAAGTCCATTTCAAAAATCAATACTTGAGGTCGATCTCCCGAGTCAAGTATGAGGCTTTCTAGCTTCCCAATGCTCAGGTCAAAAAGTAGGCCTGTGAAAATCCTTCACGAATGGCTCATTAGTGGCATCCGTGCACGTGTCTTAAGCCATTGAAGGTGTGCAAATAATGCGCTGCAGAACGGCTCACACCTTGAGCAATTTTGATTCACCTAATCTAATGCCGAACGGGAAGGACCACTTTAATTCGTTAAAGGTGGGCTGCTCGAAGGCGCAAAATGTCAAGCTTAGCTTCCAAATGCAATTGGGTTGTGGAAAAGAGGATTGAACATTTCCCCGGTACGTGGTTAAGACAAAAAAAACCTAGAGGACGAAATATCCAGGTGGTAAATATAGCACCGTGACTTGGGATTCATACTTGGGATCATTACATCAAGGTAAAAAAGCAGGTGCATTGGTATTCCTTGTCTTCTATCCTGGGAAAAATGATCCCATCCAACAGTCGGCTTGACCTGTGCTAGATGGGGCCGCACAGGTGCCACACACATTTGGTGAATTCGTGACAATTTTAAGCTGGAGAGCTTTCGTCATGTAACCTCCCCCTTCGCATTTCACGGTTTCCTAGTCTCTTCGCAGGCTGGCAAAGTAGTTCTCACTTATCATTAATTGGACAGTTCCGAGTCCAAGTTATGCACTTTTTGGGGCTGAAGTTATTTTAGGATCATTTACATCGTCTGCGCTCTGTCTAGATGCATGTAAACAAACCAGATTTTGGTAGGGATCAACAGCACGGGGATAAATGCAAAATAAGGGTGCCTGCTGTTCTTTTCAAAAGAATTCACATTTTTCTTTTTTGGAATTCTCATGTCAGGATGGAACCTGTATGCGAATATCGTGATTCCGTCGTTCACAAAGATTTTGAACGATTTATAATCCATATTGAAAGATTGGAGTTTATTTAATTTGTTGAAAGGTCAAAATCGTAAGGTTTAGAGAATCTAGTGAAAATAGTACATAAAATTAATAAACTTCAGAGCACATCGCAGGTTAATTCGGACATCACCGGGTGGCCAACATTATTTTTGTATGCCAAATTAAAAACAACAAGCATCTTTCATGCATGTTTTCATGATGCATACCTCACCGCGTGTATGCACCAAGCACACACAGGTGTTGGCCTCATAACTTATTCCATACGTGTTTTTAGCGGCAACAAGCCGAACATTTACAACGATTTGTTCCTTGAAAATCTAGCGAATTTTCCAGTAAATTATTTTCTTTGCAACAAATAATAAGTTTGCGTGGCCGAGAAAAGTGCCATTAATTACGGGCTTGTCGTCTACTGGAAGGCAACAAACACATTACCCACATTACCAGCTTGTTGGAAGAAGAATCTGCGGATAATTTTTAGCCCGGGTAAATATAGACTTGTTTATTTAAATGCAGTCTGACAGAACAAAGAAATGTACGTTGGTAACTTACGAAAAGAATGCGCGCGTGTAACAATCTAAGGGACATTTTTTCAGCCCCAGCTCGAGGCTTGGCACACGACCGTTGGGAATTTACCACGGAGAATTTCCTTATGCGCAGGAAAATAATGCAGACGAAGACGAGCATCATACAGTGGACAACATCGGGTAATTAATACCTAAATCGATAATGCCCTGTGTGCCACGATGAACAGAGTAGATACATGTATCTTCGTAATAAAATCAGAGTAAAACAACAAACCCCAAATAGCGACTGGCACTATTAATAGAGAACTAAGAAACATCAAACCGCTTCAAGTCATAGTGAAGGAGACAAGAAGTCATCCATGACTTTAAAGGGAAAATGTCACTCGAAAAGCTTTAAACATAAGCAAACATTTGGGTTTAATTATAAGGTCTAGCGACAACAAAGACAGGAATGCGCCTGGAAGAAAAAATCGATAATTGGGAATGGTCCAGCTTTTGGGAAAGATTCTCTTAAATTGAAGAGCATTATTTTATAAAATTGCAGCTTCTACCAGACCAATAATACAATTATCCAGACGCATTTCGAGTTTAAATACCTTACTTTCATGCACATGTAACTCACGAACGAAAACCAAACTCGAGCGAAATTAAAGTTCAAATGACCAACATTGTACGCATGAAAAGCTATTTTAGTTTAAACTTGCCAAACTTACTAACTTGTGAAGGTTAATTATCATGCAATTATAATTATGGGTCATGTTGAATTATTTTTATTCATGACCTTTCCATTTACGTATATTTACCCTTGTTTGGCACGTAAATGTACCTAATGCTATTTATGTAAATTAATTTGTTAGTGGATTTCTTAACTTGGACGTTGGTAAATGAGTTGTAACTGAGTATGAATGAAATTCTAATTGCCACAAACTTATGTAAAATTTAAACTTAAAATTTGAATTTAAAGCATAATAAATTAGAAAATTTAAACTTTTTAAAAACACAGCATACTAAATTGAAAACACAAAAGCGAAAACATCTAAAAAATGCGTCGTGTACATGTATGTGTATGTGTTGAAAAAGATTCTATGGTTCGGAAGCCCTAGTATTTTGTCTGCAGGCTATAACAACTGTCCTCAGGTATCTTGATGATTCATGAATGCTCAATATCACTGAAAGTTAAATTACACTGTATCAATTCAACCTTCTAAATTATGCATGAATATTTTTCTTTCCAAAATATCAATTCAAAATTTCACAACTATTGATGGGTAATTACGAGGAGAAATATTTTCTGTAAACTGTATTCCTGCAGAATAATCACATTCATGCAAAAAAAACCACTCAACTTTGTTAACTCAATCGAAACTCATGAATTTGCTCAAAGTTTTTAGAAAATACAAAATCTAAATTTATACATCCGTAAAATTTTCATTACCGAACATACAACAGTTTGAAAAAGATTTCGAACTTGTAACAAAATAGTTACCAAGCAATAAAATCCGGTTTTAAATTTACTTTCGGTTAAACTGCCAACAATTTAATTTGGCGCAAGTTGCCATTTTTTAATTTAGTTTAAGTGGCAAAAAAACTTAATCTGGCTTTCACTGCGAATCTATTTTCTTTTAGTCTCAAGACAGAATTCGTCCAAACTTAGCTGTCATCACAACTGCACAAAAGAACATCATTCAAGGTCCCCGAACTCATTTTACTCTCGGAAAAAGGTGTATTTTTACACCACCCATTGCCATGTTTTGCAGCGAGCCAC
>JAQIXS010005141.1:0-13333 GCA_034700785.1 Rossiulus vilnensis
TCTTCACCAGACTGCAAAACCATCCTCTTTTATACAAAGCAAGGGTTCCACACTTGTTCAGGCATGTGGCAGCGGAAGCTCAGGTTGCACGGGAGTTAAAAGAAAACAAGAAGAAGAGAATCAAACCAACGAAAGAAAACTTAAAGGCAGTCCTGGAAACCCCTTCCGAACAGCTAAGGAACAATTGGTACTTGGCTGAATTTCTTAAACCCCAATTTTCAAAGCTATACAGTTGGAGACAATGTGTTTTTGTTGTTTTTATTTTTAATATTATGCATATTTCATAAAATGTTAGGCCTTGGACATAAAATCAAATAAGGCGGCACCAAACACGTTGTCCTACAAATCTTACGGCACTTCAAAGAAGAGTCTCGGTCTCGGATCTAGACTGGGGGGTGTTAGCGGTCAGTTTGTGCCGCCCGTCCAGAGGCCTGCGGAGGAAATGCAAGACGAGAGACTGAAAAACTGCGATCCCAAAATGGTGGAATTCATAAAAAACCAGGTATATTAAAGCATTTAAGCTGCTTGCACAAATGAGCCGCATCTCGCAATTGGACCTTAGTTTTAAGGAAAAAAACTATTCGTAAAATTAACATCTTACTTAGTTTATCGTCGAGGGAGCTTAAAATTTCATTTAAAACTATTTAAAGCTACCAATACCCTCTTGTGGTAGTCCTATTCCGTTTCCTTTGGCACAAATAGAAAGGGGATGCCATTAAACGACATTTACGAGCATTTTTATGTTTTTAGATAATGGATCATGGACCTTCTGTTAAATGGGACGATATAGCTGGACTGGAGTTTGTCAAAAAGACTATTAACGAAATCGTCGTTTTTCCCATGCTCAGGCCGGACATATTCACGGGATTGCGCGGTCCTCCCAAAGGACTGCTCTTGTTTGGGCCTCCTGGGACCGGAAAAACTTTGATCGGTCAGTCTCGCAATGCAATACTCGTTAATAAAGTGAATTTTTTTTATTAATCCAGATTTGTTTTTCTACTTAAGGCAAATGCATCGCCAGTGATTCCAAGTCTAAATTTTTCAATATCAGCGCTTCCTCGCTGACTTCTAAGTGGATTGGCGAAGGAGAAAAAATGGTGCGCACCCTGTTCGAGGTAGCACGAAGTTGCCAACCAGCGGTCATTTTCATCGACGAAATCGACTCGCTATTGACGCAACGGAGCGAGACTGAACACGAGTCGTCCAGGAGGATGAAAACAGAGTTTCTCGTTCAATGGGCAAGTGATAAATGATCCGATTACAGATTGCATCCATGATGGAGTTTTGAAAAAAATTGTGAATTTATGTAAATTCTTCTTTTGCAGGATGGAGCAACTACTGAAGCCAGTGACAAACTTTTGGTCGTCGGTGCCACCAATCGGCCGCACGAGCTGGACGATGCGGCACGAAGACGTCTGGTCAAGCGGCTGTACGTTCCACTTCCGGAACACGATGCCCGAAAGCAAATTGTTGTGAATTTGTTGAACGATCAAAGGCACGATCTTACAGATGAGGACATCGATGAAATTGGCGTCAAAACAAAAGGTGAGACTCTTAGAGTGTTGAGAAATCCAGAATGGCCTCGAAATATATCTTATGATTATTTTTGGGACATGTTTTGTTAAGACTATTCCGGTGCAGATATGGCTAATTTGTGCAAGGAGGCTGCTTTAGGTCCAGTACGAAGTTTGTCCTTGTACGACATCGAGCGAATCTCTGTGGATGCGGTAATAAATGAATATTCGCTTATAGGAATTCATAAAAAAGTTTATTTTTAAGATTTTTGTTTTTGTTCTTTAGGTCAGACCAATCACTAAGGGCGACTTCATCGACGCCTTGCACCAAATTAAGCCCAGTGTTTCTGATAAGGACCTTAAAGTGTACATCGAATGGAATCAGAAATTTGGGTGCACCTATCGACAGTAATTGCTAAGCGCTTGTGACGCATCTTAAAACATGTTCATTTGTGTACGTATGCTTTTTTTACAGTTACTGTTAATTTAGTTTCAAACACTGAATGGTTTTTATTTACTTACATCATTTTTGCATTTATAATTGTACTTTCTCAAAAATACCATTAAACATTGACAAACAAATGTTTACCTCACTATCTGTTCCTGTTTAAATAGTGCTCACATCAAAGGTCTCTATTTTAATATTTCGATACAAAATATATACCGTATTTACTCGAATTATATTATTAGTCGAATATACAATGCACTTTATGTGAGAAAAAATTATAATAAAAAATGTGGTGCGTCTTAAAACAATTAAGGTACGAAGGTATCGTAAAGTATGCAACAGCCATTTTTTTAATTAATTTTGCTGTGTTTTTGTATGAATGATGTAAAAATACAGCATTAACTAATTCAAGTAACCCAAAATGGTTGATTTATTTTCAAGTAAATACGGTATTTATCTTTGCTACACATTTTTGGCTGCGAAAAACCAAATCCCAATGACCTTGAAGATAAATGCCCAAAATGCAACAATTATCACTGTTTCATTTATTTTTCACCATGTAGAATTGGTCATCCTCTGTTGTCCTCCACATTCCACGTAGTATTAAAACAGGCCATTGAGTTATAAAAATAAATAAATAAACCGAAGCCTGTGCATTCCTGTTTTTGGAGGCTCCATTCGGGAAATTTTAGTATATTTGTGACGATGCAATGGGTCATTTTAAAATTATTTAAAACGTGGAAGGCAAATAAGGAAGACCAATCCTTCACGGTGGAAAATAAATTTAATTTTAATAGAAGTGATTCGTGCGAAACTGTGCAGAACAAATTGTTGCGTTTTGGACATGCACATGTACATGTATTTGGGCGTTTGCTGGAAGCCTTCGTATTTTCAAATAAAAGGGTTAAAATGACCGTTGATTAAAATCGATCTTCCCGCCAAAATTTGTAACATTTCCATGACGTCACGAGCACGCGTGGGTTGTAAAACTTCATGACTTTACTTAATAAAGTACCATATTTCAACGATAAATATATTTTCCGCTTTTTTCAGTGCCAAATTTTAAGTTATTTTACGCGTTCGATTTGCCTGTCGAATTTTGGAGTTGTTTCACGGGCTTCCGCGAGTTGCAGGCGCGTGCCGTTCAATTGGTTTTGCAGCGCGTGCGAGGGACTACTTTCTCTGGCCTGATCACCCGAATTTCAAACGGAATAAAAGAATTCGAAATTCGTAACCGTCACCGCGCCGCGTTCTTACAAATGTGTCGCGATATTTGCGTGATTTATTTCGACGAAACCTTCTGGTATGTAATTTGTTACGTTCGTTGTTTTAGTCCTGCGTAAACAGCAGCGCGACGCGATCGTGCCGGGTGACTGTGCGTGCTGTGAAATTATGAGATTCAAATCCAGTTTTCTAAAAAAGAATTCACTCCTTGTTCCCTGCCCAGCGCTATGGCGGTTTTGGCGCCATATTCGGTGTGAAGTTTGGCACACGTTTTCGAATCTCCTAAATTTACCTTATTACGTTTCAACCAACGATTTTGAAAATCGATCTTGGTGATCGTTCGCTCAATTGATTCACCCTCCTTAAGCCTAGAGGCACCGCAAAGTCGAGAGTTCAGTCTCGCACGCAAAAGCGTTTCTGGAATTATAACTGTAGGTCTATAAGGCTAAAACAAAAGTCCTTTGAAATGCATGAACAGTATTTCAAGCACCTCAGTATCTCTTCCAAAAGAAGTTCCTGATCCATCACTATGTATAAAGTACGTGCTAATTGTCAGCAAGGGTATCCCATTTGTTCGTAGGGGGTGTAATCCATCAGCCCATTTCCATTTAGACTCAATACCCTATTGTCAGCAAAGATATATCATCAGTTACGGGGTGCAATCAATCAACCCATGTTTTTTATTTATTGTTGAACTTGATGGTCACGTTCACCATCGTCATTTTCAAACTGAATTTCTGTTAGCTTAGGACTACATATCTTGTATAGGCCTAACTTAAAAGTAATGATTACTTTCAAAACGTTTCCTTAAGTGGATGCATAGGGAAAAGTTCAGTGTATCCATTGGAAGAGAATGGCATGCAAAGAAATAAGACCAACAGTATGGATCCGAACATACTGGTCAGATTTCCATACGTGGATTTGAATGCAAGGTTCGACCGTTGTGGTGGTGTCCTTTAAAGATACCCACCACCAAATTAGTATTCCTAGGAAAGGTAAATTTTTCAACAAAAAAAGACCCATGCATTGAGTCTTCCTCGAGTCTTGATCGTAGTGTCTCCCACTGAAGAAACCATTGAACATTTTGGAAACTCATCTCGCTGGTATTTTACCAGTGACGAATCTAGCAGCTCTGTTGCACCATTTAAAGAGTTCCTGCACCCGACCCACCCTGTTAGGATTCCAAAGAAGGGATCTTACTAATGCTAATCGTCTAATTTCTTTAACTTTTAAGACGTCGATTAGCCAAACCAGTAATAAGTGTATCATATGCAATAATGATTCCTGAATAATTTATTTTATAGTGAATCACTTCATAATGATTATAGAAAGTATAAAATCACACGAATGTTTTGTTTGCTTCATGTCTAGGTAAGTGAGGTAAACGTTATCCAAAATGCCAGTCTATGGGAATATCATTATAATAAAGCGGAATGG
Organism: Rossiulus vilnensis; assembly: GCA_034700785.1. NCBI lineage: Eukaryota > Metazoa > Arthropoda > Diplopoda > Julida > Julidae > Rossiulus > Rossiulus vilnensis. The sequence continues at coordinate 4,624 of JAQIXS010005141.1, forward strand.
GTCTGATGGCTCGGCGTTTCCGCTTATGACCAAAACCTGCCTCGTCGGAAGGTAGGTATTCTGTATGATGTAAAGTATATTTTTATTTATTAAAATTTAACATTGCTTAATTTCGGACTACCAGAGACCCTCACTGCGACATAAGAATCCAGTTGGGTACCGTATCCCAGGAACACAGTCGCTTGGATGTCAAACCTGATGGGCAGGTAGGACAAGGCGTCATCTTTCGCATGCTGGCTGTATTATGCTAAGTCAGAAGAAAACACTACTTTCTCGATTTCAGATTTTGTTGACCAACTTAAGCAAGTTGAATCCCACTGCCCTAAACCATCATCCTGTGAAAAATGCCGTGCACTTACGCCACATGGATGTCATCACTGTTGCTGACCGTTCCTTGCGCTGGGAGTTTCCTGCAAATTCGCAGTATTACAATAGCCCGAAGCATGGTACTTTGAATGATTCTTTATTTAGTCAGACTTGTTTTATTGATGAATATGAAGGTGATGTCTACTGGCATTGATTTTAGGGTCAAAGAATTTTTTTATTTCATTGATTTTTTAAATGTCTTGATCAAACCAATTACATGTTATTAATTACCTAATTTTCTTTAAAACGCGTTAAAAGCTCCATATTATAATTGGCATGGACATTTTTTGAAAGTCGCTCTTTTTTTCCCTTCCTCCCTTCTTCTTTAAAAGTTGTATTTATAAACATACACATTCATTGGGTTTCCGTGTTTTAAAATGTTTTAATTTTAATTATTTCTTTTAGCGAGTCTTAAGAAAAGCGTCAGTCCGGTTGCTCGAGAACTGAAAGTAGCTTCTCAAACGAGGCGGTCTTCGGATAACAAGTTGCCACCGTTTTCCGATCATCGATCGTTTAAAGTGACGTTGGGCACCCCACGTTACTCTCCCGGAAAAAGGTCGTTTCAAAAGTCGTTAAGCGGGAAGAAAGTCCCATATTTTCTCTCGCCAAAACCAGGAAAGCACACGCCCAAGAAAACGCTATCCTCGAAAGGGCGCGGATATCTGTCTCCGGAAAGAATTGAGGATTTGGATCTGGTTGAACGAACGACATTTGTTGTCGCTGATAATATTCCCCCAGAGTTAACGGAAATACCAGCTGCAAAAGCCCTTTCTGAGAAAAAAGCAAGCCCGGAGGAGTCTCCAACTCGTAAAGCTCCACCTCTAATGATCGTTCGAAAGCTTTCGCTGTCACCACCGAAGAAGATTAAAACGCCTAGACCCACTACCCCAGTTTCGAAGAAGCAAAGTCCTGGAAAGCTAGGGCGGCCTTCGCCAGCTGCAAGAAAGAAAACTCCCAGTCCAAAGACGTCAACAAGGACCAGTCCAAGCCCGACGATTTCAACGAAAAGGGGAAGCGTATCGCCTAGAACGCAGAGTTCAAAAGTTCGTGCTTCGTTCGCCGGTTCCAGCTCTTCATCGAAATCTACCGAGAAAGCTGATGGCCGCACCAGGTCACTGTCTGGGAAGAAATCACCTGGCAGAAGAGCATCTGGTATGCTTGCAATAATGTTTTAATAAGGGATAAAGTCTTGGTTTGGAATTCTAAACTTTTAAGCATTTCTTTATTATATGTTTTAAAGCAAAATATTTATGCCAGCATAGAACTATCTGGTTTCAGCTGAATTTTTAAAAAACCAAACAAATGTGTAATCTTATTTACGTAGAATTTATTTACACTTACATTAATTGCTTGTAAAGTTTGTTGAAGCAAATAATCATGGATTAAAACACTTGTGTATGCACAAATGTGAAGAACACAAGGTTGATTGTGGTCGAATAATTTGCTCCATTTAACCCTTTCAGGCTCCGGTTCCAAGTCCCACGGAGGAAGAATGTCCCTATTGAAAAAAGCCAATCGCACACCGAGGTCCCTGACAGTGTCGTTTGGTCCGAATCTAAGCCCCGAGCAATTCGATCGAGCTTTGCCACCGACCACACCTTTGCGGAAGGGCGGAAGACCGAGCCGTGGGTCTCTAGCTGCGCCAAATTATTACGGAAGCCCAATTATCTCCCCCAGTGTAGCGACCAGAAGTGCCAAGCGCTCGATCAGCCCAGCCGCGGCAAGTCCAAAGGCTAAGAAAATACGAGCTGAAGAAGAGCTCCCCATCTCGCCAAAGAAATCCCGTAGACGCAAACGTTCGCTGAACAAAAGGCGTAGCTCAAGTCCGAAGAAAGTCGTGGGAGCTCACATCGCAGAAGATAACGTGGTGAAGATTTTCTCCCCGTCCTCTCCTGACAGCAAGAAGTCTGCTGCTTTGAGAACCATCCACGCCAAGCTGGTTATGAACAAATCTGCGAGGAAATCCGGAAACCCGCAAACTCCAGAGTCGTTGGCTCGCACAAGTTCATCTGATTCCGCCAAGCGAAAGGTGGGCGTTAAGCATTAATATTATGCATCATCTCCTCTTTTCTTCTATATTTTTAAAGGCGCGTTCATTGTGTGATTCAGTTTTTATGAAAAAAAAATTTCTACGGCATTTCTGTAATAGTATTTCCAAAAAAAAATGTATGAAAATGTAAGCTAGAATCCGTTATTAGAAATCTATTTTTCGAAAATTTGCTCAGTGTTAATTTAAAATTATGTTTAGAGCTGTTTGTACAGTTGTAGGTTAAATCAAAGGTTAGCTAACCTGGGGTTTTACTATAGGGATTTTTAACTCAAGGTATAGTTAACCTGGAGTTAGTCTAGTGTTGCTGAGCATTCTGGGAAAATTGCTTTAAATTACAAATCTGTGGTGCAACAATGCTTTTTCTTAATTAACCCTAGATTCACCTTGGGTTTTGCTTGCGTTTTGTTGGTGTAACCGACCCTAAGAAAGTGATCAGGTTCCCTCAATTAGTGTTGTTTTTATGACCGTAATGCATATAGAAATGTGTTGAAGCTCCATGTTTTTCATGGCTTTAAAAATGAAATTAATTGATTTTTCTAGTTTATGTGACCGATTTGTTTGGTTTTTGACCGAATTGCATTTAGTCTGAAAAAATAATCGAGCAAGTATTGGTCTCGTTCGTTTCAACTTAGTTGCATTTCTTTCTTTGGCCACAGCTTCTCACCAAATCTCGGAGGTCAGCCGATGCCATCATTTCTAGCTTGACGAAATTAAAGAAAACTCCTAGTTCGCAATCGACTCTGCACTCAGCTCCGCAGTCGAACAGAAGAGCCACCTCAGATGCATATTTCGGAAGGATGTCGTTAGACGTGCAAACGTTGATGACTCCCATCGGGCCCAACGAAATGTTCGTCTCTCCAATGACGACGCGAAAAAGCTCCAGCCCATCTTACTCGCTGCAAAGGATGATTCACGCGTCCCCTTTGCTGCCTTCTAAACCTGCCAGGGTCCGCACTCGGTCGTCTGGTAAAGCTGCTGCTGTCAGAACCAAGTCCAAGTTTCCAGTCAAGTCTCCGAAGTGTGATTACACCAATGTCGACGGCGTCAAGAGACTGATGAAGAGCCCGAGAAAGTCCCCGAATTCCGATTACACCAACGTCGAAGGTGTCCAGAGGCTGTTCAGAAGCTTGCCAAAATCCCCCCAGGCTGATTACACCAACGTTAGGGGAATAAAGCGCTTGTTTAAGCAACCGAAATCACGAAGGTCCAGTTCTGCAAAAGACGATGGCCAGAAATCTTTGGCAAAAACCACTCAACAGGTTTCAGATAGTGAAGGAAAGATTGCTATCATTCCTGTGAAATTTTACCCGAAAAGGCGAAACAAGATCGAGTCTGTGCATTATTTGGGTAAGTCAAGTTTATGGTTTCATTTCAGCGAGTTTTATTTGAATTTTTTTGTGTTTAGTTCCTTCTGCCTTGCAGTAATTTTTAATTGAAATTTGTTTATTTTTAAATTTATGTTTTGCAGGTCTGGAAAATTCCAGATCCCCGCAGTGTAAGCTTCTACTCTGTTATTTGTGTTAATCTGTATTTATTGTTATTCAATGTTTTTTATATATTCTTTTATTTTTACAGTATTAAAGAAAACGCGAACCCTTAGCAGTTTGATAAAGTCCCTTTCGCCGCCTTCTGTGGAAAATGAAACGAAACCTGCAGCTTCTGGCAGAAAATCTGCTTTGAAAGTGTCACCTGCCGCTAAATCTCCTGCTTCAAAGGTTTCTTCTCCCAAGAAACTTCTTGCTCTTAGAAGACTATCATCTCCACACTGTAGGCTTTCTTTTACAATATTTCAGGATGTGTTTCCGTTCTTATTATGTAGTCCTACTTTTTGTATTTATTTATTTATGTTTTCCTTGGTTTTCTTGGTCAGCTACGAGTGGAAAGCGGAACTCAGGTACACCAATAACATCTCTCAACTCTTCTGGCAGGGAATCTGCGCTGAAGCTTTCACCTGCCAGTGGATCTCCTGCACTTTCCTCTGCCAAGAAATCCCCTGCTTTAAAAAGGCGATCATCTCCACACTGTAAGCTTTCTTTACCAATATTTCAGTGTTTCGGTTGCTACTTTGTAGTCCTACTTTTTGAAATTGTTGTTGTTTTGTTTTGCTTTTTTGCAGCTGTGAGAGGAAAGCGAACCTCGAGTACATCGATAGCATCTCTTTCGTCGTCTGCCAAAAAATCACCTGCTTTTAAAAGACTGTCATCTTCTAGATTATCATCTCCGCGCTGTAACCTTCATTTAACAATATTTCAGTGCGACTGTGCTGATGTTTTGTAGTCCTACTTTTAGTACTGATTTTCTGTTTTGTTTTTAAGCATCTACAAGGGGAAGGCGAATCTCGAGCTCATCGACAACATCTCGCACATCTTCTGGCAGAAAGTCTGCTTTGAAGCTTTCACCTGCTTCTCCTGTGCTTCTCAGGAGCAGCTCTCCTGCACTCTCCTCAGCCAAAAAATCCCCTGCTTTAACGCTGTCATCTCCAGGATGTAAGCTTTATTCAACTTTATACGTAGACAAACTAACTGAAAATTCATTTTTGTCCAACTCTTATTCACATTTGTTTAACTCGTAATTCACTTCCTGATTTTCCTCTTTTTCCCCATTATTATTATTTATTTGCATTATTATACATTAAGGCCATAAGCGTTAGTACTCCCTTTGAGCTTTCCATGTTGATGTTCTGTTGATCCTTATTTTAATGCATTTCAATGTGTTTTCACTGTTAGTTTGAAGGCCTTTGCATGGGATTAATTTTGTTGTTGTTTTGCTTTTCTTACGTAGCATCAAGTAGAAAGCGAACCTCGAGTACGCCCATTTCGATGGAAAATCTTCAGAAACCAACATCTGGCAGGAAATCTTCACTTAAGCTTTCGCCTGCCAATGAGTCTCGATCTCTTTCCTCTGCCAAGAGATCTCCTGCATCAAGGATTTCTTCTGTCAAGAAATCCCCTGCTCTTAAAAGGCTATCATCTTCCAGACTATCATCTCCACATTGTAAGCTTTTTTCTTCTTTTACAATATTTCGAAATGTTTTTCTGCTGTTATTCTTTACTCCTGCTTTTTGTATTTACTTATTTATTTTTCCTTCGTTTTCTTTATCAGCTACAAGCAGAAAGCGGGGCTCGGGTACACCGATAACATTTCTTAACTCTTCTGGCAGGAAGTCTGCTCTGAAGCTTTCACCTGAGAGTGGATCTCCTCCTGCCCTTTCCTCTGCCAAGAACTCCCCTGCTTTAAAAAGGCTATCATCTCCACGCGGTAACCTTTATTTAACAATATTTCAATTTGTTCCTGCTGTTGTTTTGTAGTCTTACTTTTCGTATTGATTTTATGGTTTGTTTTTAAGCATCTACAAGGGGAAAGCGAACCTCCAGCACATCGACAGCATCTCGCGCATCATTTGGCAGAAAATCTGCTTTGAAGCTTTCATCTGCTTCTCTCGTGCTCCTCAGGAGTGGCTCTCCTGCACTCTTCTCTGCCAAGAAATCCCCTGCTTTAAGGCTATCATCTCCACAATGTAAGCTTTATTCAACAATATTTCAATGCGTCTCTGCTGATATTTTATCCTGCTTTTTATATTGATTTTGTTTTTATGCAGCTACGAGTGTAAAGCGTACCTCGGGTGCATCGATAAAATCTCTCGCATCTGCCGGCAGAAAGTCTGCTGTTAAACGGTGGCCTGCCAGTGGCTCTCCTGCGCTTTCCTCTGCCAAGAAATCACCCTCTCTCAAAAGGCTTTCTTACAGTGCATCTCCTGAACTAAGACATTCCTCTGCCAAATCTCCGCCAGCATCTAAGACTGGAAACCTTTCGTTGCAAAAACCTGGTAAGAAACATCTGTGAACTCATTTTTTTTTTCAACAAATCCTTTGGATATTGTTGATTTTATGCTAAAGTACAATGCAAAGCAAAGATTAGTTTGTAGATTAGTTATTTGTTAGGCATAACTATAATTTTATTAATATTATTCTGAAGAAGTTTTGATGGATATAGTTATCAAAATTACAATAAGTGTTCATTGAAATGAGATAATTTCAAAACCCTTAAAACGGATTACAGTTTTTGATGTAAATAGTGTTTTTGCATGATATATATGTATCATTAATTTTTTTTTGCGTTTTAAAGGTGGAAGATATTCAAGAGCTTCCTTTTCACCTGCATTAAACAAGCTGTTTTTGACACCAGCTGCTTCTAAGTCTCCTTCACCAGGCGAGAAGTTAACACCGACACCTTGTGAGTGTTTTTCAATTAGTTTTGTGTTTAACCAAACTGTCTCTATCTTCTATAATTCTTAAACGTTTGGTTTAATATGGTTGTATGTGGTAAAAATTTCTAATCCTTGCACACAAAAATCAGTTTCACCATAAAATGCACTACTTGTGTAAATGTAAGAACTCCTGTTTTTCCTCTAAATGCTAAAATGAAAAATGTTTGTTGCTTCAAGCCATTGAACCCCGAGCCTCAAGATCAGGTGCATCTCATAAGAAAAGAGCGTCGAAAACACCTTTGTCCAAACATTCACCAAAAACACCTGTGCCTTCAAAGAGTGTATCCCCTGGTATGTTGAACCCAATGAAAAGTCGTAGTGTGAATCACTAAAAAGTAAAAAAATTGTTAAATTAACAAGATACCGGCAAATTAATTCAGTTTGAAGATGTTTTTCTAATATTCATACAGATAAGAAGTTGACGAGATCTAAACGCTCTGTTAAAGTGACAGACAAGTATTCACCTGGAGTAACCACAATAAGACGCAGAGGCAAACGCGTGGTTGCTTCAACTTCGAGGAGCTCCGTGACTCCAAGGAAGAGCCCGAGGAAATCTCCGATTAAGAAGTCTCCATCTTCGACTGTCCGGCCAACCAGAGGTAGCGCGAAGAAAATCAACTATGCGGTGTCCCTCGATGATGATGATGACGAGAACGATATCTACGAACCTCCAAAAGCAAGAGCCACCAGAAAAACAAGAAAAAATTTAAAAATCTCGCAGTCATCACCTGTTGTTCAAGCATCACCCAAGAAAGCCAGAGCTACGAGGAAGCAAAAAGTAGATTTTGCAACACCTCGAAGTGCGGCATCTCCAGTTAGTACATCACCGTCCTTGTCTGCCGAAAAGCCACGCAGAGGCAGGGCGAGAAAGGCAGCCCAACTGGCCTCGCCTGCTAACAAAAGAAAAACAGAAGCTCTCCCCGATTCGCCGAAAGCAGCCGCTCCTCCCAGAAAAACGGGGAAGCAAGCATCGACGCCAGCCAAGGTCAGGTCATCGCCCGTGAAAAGCCCATCCGCGGTGGCAGCACGGAAAACGAGGACAAGAGCCGGCAAGGCTGTGGCTTCACCCGAAGACGTAAATCCTCCAGCCAGAAAACCGAGAAAAACTGCCGTTAAACCAGCGGAAAGCACGCCTCCGGCTCCATCGAAAGGAAGAGCGGCAAAAGTACGAGTTCTAATTTAGTCAAGGAATTGGATGGTCGTTTTGCTTGGCAGTTGTGGTGAAATACGGCGCTCTGTATGAAATGGGATATCTCAACAGAGCTAAGAAAGTATATTGATTTTTCATTAAAAAATTAAAAGAGCAACAAATTGTCTTCCAACAGAGAAAAGTTGCCGATGAAGTTCTGCCAGCCTTGAAATCCCGAAAAATCCAAACACCGCCTGCATTGTCGCCCAGGAAGACGAGAAGGGGAGCAGCGAAGAAGAAGTCGCCGAAAGCATCGCCCGCTGGCCCACAAAAGACCGTGTCCAATAAAAAGTAAGTTTTTTTATATAACTGTCATTAATTTCGCAAAGAGTCAGCCACTGATGTAAGAGTAATTTAAGCGCCCGTCATTACGAAGGCAGCTGATTACTGTATGTTGGACAATTACAGAATTGCTTTCGGATCCCTGTTAATGATTTCTGTTGTTGTTCTGTTTATTGGATATAAGGTGAAGAACTATTGCCGTACTAAACGCGTGGAATTGATTTTTACGAAAATTGACTCGTTTTTTCAAAATTAATGCAATTCTTGGTGTTTGGATAAGACGGGGTGACTGGCAGTCTGGAAAACCTGGAAATGTCAAGGGTATTAACATAGTCTGGAAATTATTTGGCAGTTTTCGTTTATATTTTCTGCACCTGGGTGAGATGGGGGAGCAAAAACAATATGAAAACACGAAATTCTAAAATTCTTTGGTGCTCAAGGACTGATATCATATTTATCATAAACACCCTAAACATGCCCAAGGTTTTACATACCAAATAAAAATTAGTTTTAAAATCACCTTTGCAATGTACATGGTCTGTAAATTTATGAAAAG
>JAQIXS010005142.1:0-13331 GCA_034700785.1 Rossiulus vilnensis
GACCCTCCCCTAGTAGCCCAATGTCGGACGTTCTTTATGGACGACCCCTTGTGTGCTTCTGCTTTGTAATACTCAGTTTTATCGATTTGAAATCGGTCGAAAAATCGCTGTAAAATGGCGGTGAGCGAAGATTCCATCAGGATTTTGCATTGACTCTAACTCCGTTAATGTTCACTCTTGATTGGAGTGTTCGAAGGTCCACCGCTGACCGCAACTGAGGGGTTTTTCGATGTCTTGACCAGTGCGTGCCAAAGCCAAGGCACATTAGTGGTTGTGAACCAGTTTGCGTGCGTTTTGAACATTTGAAAAACGACCATCCTAAAAATGCACTCTGCTCATATCATTACGATAGCCGACCAAGCAGCTCCTAATTTGGCAATTAATTTCTCCTCACACCCATCAAGGGGGGAAGGGGGATGTCGGATGTATGGGCACGAAGCACTCACTAGGACAACTGGACTAACTTGATAAATTAGCCTAATGCTCGCTTTTAAATTATTGAACAGCATTTTTTTTGTCGTAGAGCTACATATTTCTTTTCATTATTAAATGGAGTGGGTACCAGTGAGACAGTTTTGCATCACGTCAATATGTAACGAAAATGACGTCGTACAGGTCATGGCGTATTTACATATAGAAATTTGGGGATAGTGCCAGGTCAGGGCATACATATGACGTCAAATGCATATTTGAGGAAGGCACCAGGTCAGGGCACAAATATACAGTGTATGTGATTTATTTATTTATATATTTATAGGAATTCAAATGCATACATGCATATTTGACGTCATAGACTGTTGTGGAGAGTGCCAGGGCATACATACTAGTATATATGACGTCATAGACATATGGGGAAGGTACCAGGTCAGGGTATATGTATATGACTTCATATACATTTGGGGAAAATGCCAGATCAGGGCATAAAGATACTGTATGACGTCATACATATACACATATATGGGAAGGGTGGCATATATGTACATGTATATGGGATGTACCAGGTAGGGCATACATGTATATTTTGCGTCATATACATTTGGTGAGAGTGCCAGGACAGGGCACAAATATGACGTCATATACATATATGGGAATGGTGCCAGGTAGGGCATACATATTTATGACGTCATAGACACATGGGAAGGATACCATGTCAGGGTATATATATATGACTTGATATACATTTGGGGAGATTGGCAGATCAGGACATAACAATATTGCATGACGTCATTCATATACACGTATACATGTATGGGCAAAGTGGAAGGTGGCATATGCATATAAATGACGTCATGTATACGCTATATCTGTATATGCTGATGGAGGCAAAGTACTAGGTCGAGGAATATTTGCGTCAAGAAAGTGTCACAAATGTAACATCTGAATCCAAAAACATAGTTCTACGCCCAAACCTTGTGGTTTTGACTTCAAGCAAAGCCCTGTGAACATTTTTTTTGCATTTTCATTTTCGAGGTCGAAAATAGATTTGAAGAGGAATGGCGGGGAATCATCTAGGTTTAAAATTGGATGGCAAGCGTGAGAATTATTGCATTTTTAGCGATTGTGCGAATGGATCTCCCCACACTTTCGCATTAACATGACCCATTTACTCGATTTATTATTTATTCGCTCACTTTATTTTTGACGAACAATCAAGGATAGGAAAGATTGCGAGGAGACACGAACGGATCGTGCGGAAATCTATATTATGAAAATTTAACGAATATGTAACCGACGTTCGTTGTTTGTTTATTGGAGATTATCTTCGATACCCCAGTACCCCATACTGCCAGCAACTAGATGTCTTTAAGGGTATCCTTTAAAAGTCAATTCCAACTCCTAATGGCACGCAGAAAACTAAGACCAATAATATGGATTCGAGTTAGTTCAGAGCCCCAGGAGTGGTTCCAGGAGTTTAACCTCCTAAGTAGTTATACAGTCCCTAAAAACATTTTTTTTAAATAATTTACTCGGCCTAATGCCCATTCCAAAAACATAATATTTTCCGGTATTATCATCAACGCTGTAAGAAGCTATTCACTGCACCTTATCCAAAAATACAAAAGACATTCCACTTTGTAAAAATAAGTGTTTTAATTTTGGATAACATATTTTGTATTAAAGCAAACCACCTGACAAATATAATCGTTTATGTATTTCTATACCATTAATAGTATAAAATTACATAAATAATTGTATTTGTCCGATTCGTGTTTCAGATCCTCCAAATGTGGCAAAGCTAAGAGTGTGGCCTTGCTGGTTTCATGGCGTTGGACGCTTCGCATCAGAGGAGGTCCTCAATGTCTTGTTCTCTCGGCCATAACGTCTTGTTTTCTTCAATTTCCAGCTCTTTATGGCCTCGCATTGATATCGCAATTAAACTTCACGCCCGTTTGGGTCCTATCGCGAAATCTTATTTTCTAGGGCGACCGGATGACCTCTCCTCTTTGGCCTTCGTCTTCCGGTTGCATCCTAGGACGCCAAAACCCTTCCTTCGAGAGCGCCTCTCAGCCGCTCTTGAAAATTCAAAATTGATTAGTGCAACTCGTTATTTCTCTCCTGCTCTCGACCTTTTTCCAGAACGAAGAATTCGTAATGGCGCTGCTCCTATTACAAAATTCCCAAAAGTGCTACCAGAGGGCTCTCCTTATGGTTCAGGGCCTTTCGCAGGAGCTGCTTCGTAGCCGTTATCCTTTATGACCGTGTATTTTTGCGCAATTTGCTTAACCCTTTTGGGACTACTGTCATTCAATACTCTCCGTCCGCTAATTAAAGCATCTCGGGAGCAATTGGTGCATGCGAGAGCTTAAGACGCTCTTGATTAAGTAGCGAGGTGAAGAAATCACTTACTAGCCCTTGGAGATCAGCCAATGGCGAGCTCGCTTATCGCTGCCGAATTAATATCGTAAATAAGCTCGTTTAGGCCACCTGCTTGCTCAGGGTATTGCCGCAAATAGAAATTGGTCGTTTAGGGTTCGAGCCAGGCTAAATCCAGGGGCACCTCTCCGTCCCCTTTCAGCCCAGGTGGAAACATTAGATTCCATGGTGGAAAGATCAGTATGTTCAGTACATATCAGTACAAATATACAGATCACATACTTAAATTAGTACAAAAATGTAGTGATATCACTAACCATATAGATATTAGTAGTCCCAAACAACCCCTATAATAGCCTACTGATATCACTAAGCATACTAATATCAGTAGTTCTAAAAACCAGTGTGTATATATATCGGTATAGAATCCTATTGATGTCACTAAAGTTGTACGATGTTCTTTATGGTTATATTAAGAGTTATATGATATCAGCATATTCCACATATGACTATACCAGAAATATACTGCTTATAAAATCCGTAAAATTTATAAGCAGTGAAACCTGGATAAACAGAATCACACGGAACCGTCTATAAATTCCCGCTTATAAAGGTTTCTCAATTACCCGAGTTTCCATTTAAAAAGGTTCCAGGATACTTGGTTCCAATTATAGAGGCATTATTTTTAAATAAATGTACAAAAATGTGCTAAAACATGCATGTATTGTTATCTTTAATTAGATAACAAACGATGAATTGAAACAAATCAGTGACTTTTAATGGTTTAACTTTACTTTCATTTTCAATGTTCTTTTTCAAACGTATTAATTAAATCAAAAACTTGGACGTGGTGAAAAATACTCGGACCAAGATATTCATCCCAGTTCTAGAGGTTTCCCTTTTATCCGGTGCCCATTTATCCAGGTTCGATTGCATGTCCAATCATATCTAGGTGGTTTAACATCATTACAAACGATCATATTCATGTACATGTATGTCAACACTTCAAGATGTGGTCCATACCTGGTAAAAACTGTAACTTATATAGCAGTCAAAATTCTAATCGTATTCGCATATACACTCATACCTCGCTTAACGGCCTAGGTAAGTTCCTGGTAGGTTGGCTGTAAAGCTAAATGCTGTGTATCGAATTATGTTTCTGCATACAAATCTGTTTAAATTAGATAAGATACGCTCCAAATCTTATTAAAGAAAAATTAGAGAACTTCAAATGTTAAGGGCTATATCTTTAGGTGTGAAAAAAGAGTGCCCATTGGAGATTTTTGTGACCTTAATGCTGCCATGCGTCTCAAAGACCCTTGCCCTTTGACGAATTTATGTTAAAAATATACCAGCTTTCATTTATGTTGGCCGTATAATGAAATACAATAATCAGTAAAATGAGACACGGCCACAAAACAAAATGGTGGCTGTACAATGAGGTATGAGTGTACCTTAGCATTTCAAAAGCAAATGGACAGACACTACGAAACAACCAAGCGTCAAATACTTCTGAATTTGTTTTCATTGAAACAGCACATATAAAATTACAAACTAAAGTGAAACACCTTTAAAAAATCGAATGTTAGCTTTTGTCTGTAAGAAAAGTGGTGATTACATGTTGTTTCTACTTTTCCTAAAGATAGGCCTATCACACGAATGATAATAGTTCCTGAAATGTTTAATTCTCTTGAATTTTCCTGAACATTATTCTTGAATGTTCAATAAATGCCCACCCTGGGCACTATGTATATCGCCATCGAACAATTTCGTATGCAATATCCAACTGCCTAAGTGTTGTTGGATTCCTTTGTGTAACTAATACAAATTCACGTATGTCATAATCCATGCATGCGGTGAATCCTGATTAATTTCGTTGACGTGACCAAATAATTCATTCATTATTTCATTTGATTTCGCAGCCAATTAGAGCGAACGCAGTTGGCATTATTAAGGCGGTATTTTTGCGTACTTTTAGCCCACTTCTGCCTTAATGTTGTTATGAACTGGTGACTTTCCTGCCCTCATAGAAAACTCATTAGTGTATGAATGTCAATCATACGCTTGACCAAACCCCTGCATTTGACACTGATCTGACACAAGTTTATGCAGGGGGCAGAACCGCAGAATCAAAACCCCCGCATGACGTGCTAGCAGTGACTGGACATTGCCTCTCCTGCCCATCTGTCCACTATGAATAACTGACTGTACTTTGTATATTTTACGATGTAATTAGCGGAGGACTCATAATTACGCTGGCATGGCCGCCATTATGAGGGGTAGGAATGCTTTTCAACTGCGATGTCTAGGGCTCTGGGAGCATTGCCTGTTTCAAGTTTGATGATGAGGGGGAAAGGGGGAAGAAAAAACAATAGTGCTCCATCTGTAATTGTACACTTAACAAAAATATTATTCTTGATATTACCACCAGTTATTAACTTCAATTTTGCACAAAAATATTGTCTTCTAGTGATAAATGTAGCTTTTCCCCAATGCTTTTTAATGCAAATTTGAACTGGCAAAAAGGACATTGAATTGGCGAAATCCTCAAATTTGAATTACCAATTAAGGCCATTGGATTGTTAAAATACTCCAAATAAACTCCTGATTAACACATGAATATGCAGGCAGTCCAAAAATATTTACTAGCTACGGGTATGATTATTTTCATACATTGTTACTTGATTTTCAATTGAAACTTATTGTTTGTATAAATATTATACGAATATGTTTTTTTGCCGGCTTGTTTTCGGGGGTGATGACCATCTTAATTGCATTTCGTCATATAATACGAGCATTAAAAACTGCCTAAATACTTAATATCAACGTCTGGCTGCACAATGCATGCGTCGAAAGACACGTTGGCAAATCCTATCGAAGCCTTCGTGATTTTTGGGAAAATTCCTAATTTGAAACAAATCTAAAAATATTCTTCTTTTGCAATTATGAAAAGACAGTTTCTGAAGGGAGAATCAATATTTTTCAAAACGTGTCGCGAGGAATACTTGATGTAAACAAACTAGCTAATTAAATTTAAAATAACGGAAATCGTATTTAGTGACGTCATTTACCTAAATGTACGTCCACGCACAGGGTCATACAGTTCTCCAGTAAATTAAATCAGTTCAGATAGCGCTAGTGGGCGTCTGTTAGAATTTCATTTCAAATTTTGGTTTTTCGGTTTGATATTTTTTTCGTCCATTGTCAGTTGTCACCGCTCTTGTTTTGTTTTCGGATTTCCAGACTTGAGATTATCTCATTCTAAGCTAGATCATTTTTAATCTTAAAAAAATACAAGGTGATACCCAATGTATTTATTAAATGGTCATGGACGATATCAATCATTGCTGCTCACTTGCCTTAAGTAAATGCATTATATCCTTATATTCACAAAAATTTAACTTTGAAATAAGTCACTATTATATCTTCCAGTCCAGTTATGGACAAAGTCTTGTGCGACCATATCTGTAAGTAAGTTAACTTAAATGGTCATAATGTATGAATGCAAAACCATGTGACTAAAACATTATATGGGCATACATGTATAAGGATTTGAATGGACATATAGGTTCATTTGTGGCCAACTTTTGGTCGAACTGTGAATGGAATATCGTATATGGCCCACATTATTTTCCCATCAGGGTTGTGTCAAATTATTATCATCGAAAATTAACCTTTCTCAACATACAGTATATGCATGCGTTTATCGCAGTAAAACATCCCTAATGTTGTCATTACCACTAGCTTAAATTCGTTCCAAGATGGCTGCCGGTTTTTTTCCCTAGTAGTCTGGATGAAATCCGCTGAAAAAGTTGATTACATTTTTCATTACTCGTTCTTTCCCCCCGTCTTACTCGATTGTAAATTTCGGTGCATGAGTTTATGATCCTTGCATTATTGTTTCATATTTCCAAATTCCCCTTTTCCCTAAGCGATGTTTTTTTTTTTTTTGCCGGCTTGTTTTCGGGGGTGATGGCACGTGTTTTCAGCCATCTTAATTGCATTTCGTCATATAATACGAGCATTAAAAACTGCCTAAATACTTAATATCAACGTCTGGCTGCACAATGCAGGCAGCGGTGTTTTATGGGGGCTACGTGTGATAAATGATCCATCTGCTTTCTGCGAAGATGGGTTTTTACGCCCCTCTCTGGCAAGCCATAGGTCTGTGTCTTAAGTATAGATATGAAAGGCAAAAAATTATGACCAACTAGGTACATATAAGCTACTTTCTATATATCAAGTGGATCTCATTTAAAATGAAAGTGAAGCAAATAAAGAAGGCAGTTTTGGCTTTGTTGTCTATCTCCGCCACTCTTTTTCGACCGAGGGCCAGGACCGTTTACGGATTTTTCATGGCCAACTTTATGGTTTGCCAAGATGGTGTCCACCAATCAGAGCCTAGCTCAGACGATAACATGTTTAGAAAGCTTTGCCATAAACTGACACTGGCAAAGAAAACCTACTGTCTCGGGTATATTAAGCGGGTTTATCTCGCCTCCTGCCACGATAGATGACCACTGGTCACGATGCTGATGTCGTCAGCGAGCTGACTGCAGTCACCTTAAGACGTGCTCTATGGTGGTGCCACCTGCAGGACAAACGGCCGCCAATCAGTTCTCAAAGAAAGGATTAGCTGCAGGTTTATTGGTCACGCATGTAATCTTGTCTCAAACTGCTAATTGAGTGTTGAAATACAATTCTTCAAGGTAAACTGTTTCCACAGCGTGGATTTCATGGATAATTAATTAACAATGGCATTGGGATGTTTGGTTTTGGTCATTACTTGACATACTTAAGCCGGAGATAAAATTAGCTTTTTGACATGAAGGTGGCGAAAATGGCGAAAGGTACTGCATTACTTGAAATTGAAATATCCTATCATTTATACATGAAACGAGACGAACAGATGCACCTTTTACTAGTTTAAATTCGAAACAAGATTGCATCATTAATTGGTAGTTAGTTTGATGAATATTTCGGGAAGAACTGCTTATTGCACTATTCAAAATTTGTTTGCCGATTAGGTGAATCCGTTGCATTATATTAAGTTTACATTTTAAAAATGAATTTTATAATTTAAAATTTAATTAATGTGTAGGTAATTTATATAATCATCTCTCAAACTGCGTACATCAGGTAGATGCTCCAAGGTCGTTTTATATCTCGAGCAGTTTGGAGAAAGCTATCTTGTTTGCTGTTTAAAAACCTACTCAGTGATTACATTTTAAATTATAAAAGTCATTTGGCAAAATTTAAATATGATAAAACGCAACTGATATATATATATATATTATTATTATTATATAGATACTGGCGCAAATTGCTAGACAGTTAATATCATAATTTTTACTAAAGCCGTCTTACTTATCACCGAAATTCAGGCTAGTACTCAATCAGGAGAGTACTCAATTGACTTTCTAAGATTTCCAAAGTAACATTTTGCTAAGGTAAATTCCCTTCTTTATTTCACCGCAATACTCTATTGTCGAAAGTACTTCAAAAGTCAGGCTGAGAATTAAGTGATGACCTTGCGACTTATGGCTTTACTGATTGACCAGCATCTTGTAACATAGTCATTGTATTAATTTTTTTCCCGTTTTTTTACGTCATTTCTATGGAAGAGTCATATTTCGTTTGATCAATGACTTTGTAAAATGTTTATGAACCATAAGACACAACAGGTAGTCCGATTTGGCGCAGCACTTGAATGATGGCGAATAAAACACTGATGGTCATCGATATAGATGTATGACTGAATGGATGCTGTTATGTATGTGATAAATCCGAACAAATCGCATTATATCATGCCGTTTCTGTTGGCATTTCTGCAGGTCAAAAGCCAATTAACTGTGAAGAAATCAAAAGATAAAACGTTTGGTCTCTTTTTTGGGCAAATTATTTGCATGTGAATAAACTATCTTTGTTCTATCAAGAGACACGAGTTTTCTTACATATACGCATTATTTAATTTCTACTAAATACATGTATTTAAGAAAATTAATTCATTTCCAAAAAATATATATTTATGAATATTTATGTTGTTATTATTTTATCCAAAATCGTTTGAGTTTAGCCAAATCGTTTCGGTATATTTTCAAATATAATTTTATAATGAAACAAAATACATTGTCAAACAATTCCTAATATTTACTTGTTGTTTAGCTGTGAATTTCCGCATAAATGTCTGTGATGTCTGTTTGCTCATTTGCCTGGAATTCCTTTTTATGATGCAGGTCAGTGAACAAGAACCGAGGGGCTTGGCTTCGTTAATTAATTACTGACCATGTGCAACGAAGATATCTCCAGCATATTAATTAGGCAGCAGTGAATTAATGAATAGCCTAATGAGCAAAGCAAGCACGGTGAACTCTTGACTGACCACTCCTAAATTGGGAGTCCAATAGCGCTTGATGGCGTTATTTATACCATTATGTTTGAATAATTATAAGTCACCTGACGGGCCTCAGTGCCAACTTTCTGGGTGCACTAACACTCTCGCCGGATGTTGGGAATGATTGCCTGTAGCGATATGCAAATGCCTCAGTTAATACGATAGAGAATTTGCAAATGTATGACGGTGATAAAAGTGAATTTCTGTTATCTTGATTTCTGTGGAGAGAATGAATAATCAAAACTTTACCCTCATTTCTCGAAGTAAAGTTGTCTTTTTGTCATATTTTGTATCATGTTATACAAATGATTTACCCCTATCGGCCATGCAAACGTATGTAAATTTATAATGTAATTCTAACAACGTAACAATTTCTGATTAGTGTTGAAATGCCAAATAAACGTTTTATTTTTTTTAAATTTTGATTAAATGTAATTTTTAAAATATTTCATTTAAGAAAAGAAGATAGTAAAGAATAAGTACATATACAAATACATGAATTTAGTAATAGCGCCCTTGAAATGCAACCTTATTTTTATTAAGTTTCATTTTGAATTAAACGTTTGCGTATTTTTTTTAAAAATAAAATACATTTTTGAATATCAGATGTAAAATTGATGGGACATGATGCACGATTTGGGACTACTGATATAAGCATGCTTAGTGACATCGCTACATTTTTTACTTTAATCAGTATAAGATCAGTATATTTATACTGATATTTACTGTACTGATTATACTGATCTTTCCACCAGGGTGAGCTCTTGGCCTTCATGCAAAGATCCCCAATTTGAAATTTAAAAAGAAATTTTCCCAGAATCCAATCAGCAGTATTGCGTTAGGGGAATCGCAGTCCGAAAGCAGCGGCATGTATTGGACAACAATTGGCCTGTTTTGAAAAATGTGGTCACCCCACGACACCCTCGTCAAGCCAGCTATGCAAATATGATAAGGTGCGCTGTTGTGGCAGCCCATTGGTCTTTTCTGGCACGGATTGGCAACCTGGCAGGAAGACAAATTTGTGCGAAAAAGCTGCTGCGAACCATTATAAGGAATGTGCGTGTATTTCCGTCTGCATTGTGTGTTTTCTGCGCATATGCACGTTTGCCAATAATAATAATGCTACGGTTGACATTGCTCGATTTATCACCTCCGTCCAGCAGGGGGTTTCTCTACAATTGCTTTCGACTGCATGGGCTTCAGCTGCTTTTGAACCAGTCTCCTCGTATTGTACCCCATTCGTCTGGCTTCCAAGGTGCCATGGACAAGCGCTTGTTGGTGGCAGTTCATCATTTCGTAGCAGACTGGAAGTCCGAAGGCCACATCCAAATGCACGATGGATTTGCCATGGCCGGAATTTGACGTTTACAGGCTGTCCAAGAAGGAAGCCAAAACGGTCGTTTTTGATGTTGAAATACACTCGTGCCTCGTTATACGGCCTTTCGATAAAATGGTTTTCTTGTTTTATGCCCATGTTTCATTTTACGGCCTATAAGGTTTCATTACACTGCCAAAAATAATGGGGCGTCATGTTTTCTGACATCAGGTTTACTGCTGACCTACATAATTGAGGTAGTGTGAAACATTTAGCCAAACATTTTACAGTACAAGGATTAGAATGTGTTGTGTACCAACCAGGCCTAGATGCTATAACACAAGTGACAATCTAAAAGTGTTAGATATATTCTTCACAAAGGTTTTAGCTTAAGCCAATATGAGCTGCAATATGAATATTGTTAATGCAAAAATGAATACCACCCTGATGTGCACTTTTTAAAGTGAAACTGATTAAATGTAATAAAAGTATGGTTTATTTTAATATTATTCGTAAAATTCTGTTTTGTGGGGTACTAGTGGCAAAACGTTCCATTTTAGGTAGGGCAAAGTCAGAGAATGATGCTGATTTCATCAGGCTAAGTCAGGAAAAAGTTGAGATTTTTTTTGATAAAAGTCAGGCAAAGTGAAGCATGGCAGTTTTGAAAAAGCGGTGGCAACCCTGAGCACAAATACGTGATAGTGCATGGGTCTTTGAGGCGTATGGAAGAATATAATGATTATGTTCTTCCATATATTATATTCTCAATGATTATTTCTATTACAATTGTTCCTAAATCATTAATTCAACAAATTAGTGTTTTATGCAGTACTGTATAGCATGAAGTAATGCATATAAAATTGTGTAAATTTCAATGTTGATTTACATGTAAGTATTTAATGCATGCACGTTCACGTATTGATACGTACGCACATTTAATTCTAGTGATGTAAAGGAGTAAGTAATTTACAATTGTAATTCAAAAGGTGAAAATGAAAATTCGAGATGAATTTCATTGTACGTTCTTGACCAAACGACGTAATTGGGAATCTTCGCGACGTATATCGAGTTTAGCGTCCCTAATTAATCAACAAGGCATTAAGTGGACCCCCTACGATAGGGATTACGCGGATTGTGGGACTATTGCCATTTGGCAATCTGCATCGCACTGTTACCATGGCAACAGTCAGGACTTACCGATAGGGCAACCTTATGATGAAATGCATTATGCAGAGACGGTACTACGCCTCTTTTATTCGGGGAAAAGTGGAGAGAAATTGATCTTGATGTTTTGCTTCAAATGTCCAAAATCGTGTCGTGTAATTACAGTAAAATAATGGATTTTCAAATGTTGAATTATGCATTGACTGCCAAAACGAAATGCTTTAAGTCATTTAGTGTTAAACAAGAAATTTATGGACTCCTTGTGTGGTGTCCCTGAGAGGTTTCTAGAAACATATTGATAAATAATATAAAAATTCTAATATTTATTAATTTGCGTTTTTTTATTATTTGGAATTGTAAGATATTTCTTCACAGTTATACACAGAGTTATAAAATGAATGTTTTATGAAATCTGTGTGATTTCTAAGTAAACCTGATTTTTGAAGAAATGCACTTACAGATGCTCTACACTTTGTTATACTTTCTTATCTTAGTAACTTATAATAACGAATTTGAATGTTACAACTTACGAAATTGTTATCAAACGAAAAATATTTTAAATTACATTATTGTGTTCTGCATTACAGTTTTGGTAAATTTGACAGCTAATAAACCAGTCCTTTGATTTTAATTAATTCTTAAATATAACACTTGAAATATTAATGTTGTGAAATTTAAAACTTTCTTTTATTCCATAAGTTTATTTAGAATTTTTGTTATTTTAGGGCAATCCAGTATTGTTGGTTCTCTCATTATATTTCTCTGTCTATCGATTAGTGTGATCACTGTAAAATTTGCAAGAATGAAACGAGATGCTCATAGGTCTCTGTGCCTTTGTTCTTAATATGACGAAGTGAATTTTTGCAGTTGCACAAAAGCAGTCATTCGTAATAATTTATTGTGTGGATTTTTTTTTGTCTAAAAAAGGTAAGCTAACGTTCACTATTTGAATTGCTCTGGGATGTTTTCGGGGGGAACGACAATCTAAATTATGCCTTACTTCTTGTCTTCTCCGATCCAGTCGACTACGAGCTTTTTATGGTGATCAAAAGTTGAAACCATCGATTTCTTTTTTTTTATAATGAATATATTCCCCCTGCACGGTGCGTTTTTATAATTAAGTTTCCCAGGCATAGCAAGTTGGCTGGCAAGCGGACTTATAACCATGGCGCCGAAATATTGAGGGATTTTTTGCGCAATAAAAGTACGTCTATATTTGATACGGTAAACAGATATATTACACCATATCTGGGAGATATTCGTACCGTATGGCGCGCCCATAGTTTCTCGAAAAAAGCAATTTTCTATACTTGCAAAAGTGTTTTTTCGGATATTTACTGAATCATGGTATGGCTCAGATTGCTAAATGTATTGGAATGATTATGTCGCCTGCCTCTATATTATGCTGTTTCAGGGGTGTTATTGTCACCAGCATTGAATATGAGTTAAATGTCTCAATAATTCGTTATTGATTTTTCCCTTCTCCCTCTCGTCCCGATATTTCCCATTTATATTTGCTCCATGGCTGGCGTTACGATTGGCCCACTAGCCTCTTTTATAGTTTCTATGGCACTAAAAATATGATAAAAACTGGGCAAAATACGTTTTTCCCCCTGTGTCGTGGGAACTCTGTAGACTTTTTCA
>JAQIXS010005143.1:0-13331 GCA_034700785.1 Rossiulus vilnensis
GAAAATGGGCTTGACCCCCCTACCATATGGCATTTAGTTGCTGACTGTAGGGTACTGAGTTGAATTGAATTGAACAATCGCCAATAGCTCTAGTTCAGAAGTAATTAATGGCGTCGGCGTCCCCATCAAACTGCACATTCCATGGCGTTGGCAAAAGCAGCGTTGTGTTCAGGCCTGTTGCACGTGCGACTGTACTTGACCTATTTCGTCGTTCCTGAGCACGAGTCATTAGCCGCTTAAGCAGAAGCTGATGTGCAGCCCGGAATGGCTCATTAGGCTCTTGCATCTACACGCGCAGAATAAATTATTACCGAAGTCGGGCTCCCAGCGTTCGCATTAAGCCCAAAACGGAGCTGCGTCCGAGTCCAAGGCGCAAATTCCGCCCTCCATCGCGGCGCATTTCGCCGATTAACAGGCCGAGAATTGACAAAATTGCGCACAACGGAAGACGCCGGATTAATCGGCGTATTTTTAATGAGATTTCCCTGGATTAAGAGACCTTCCGCACTCCCTGGAGCCCGGTAAGGCGCGCTCTGCGATTGGTCGGATTTGCTGGGTTCAATTGCATCGTAGCTGTAGATAGCACGGGCTAATTGCTAAGAGGGATTAGTGATTATAGCGAAAATACGGGTTAAATCAATCGCTACCGTTGATTAAATTCATTAAAAACGTGCGCTAAATACAGTGGAACTAGCACTACGTTTACATGCAACTTTTAAAGCAGTCCTGCTGTGAAGCCTTACGACTGAAAAGGCTGCCATCTAGTGCTGAAATGTGGCAAAAAAACCATAATCCTCTGCTTCAAAAATAGCATTACGGACTTTGAGGGTGTGGTTTTTTTGGGTGTGCTAAAACCCGATTCGGCCTTGGGCGTGCGAGATTGCCTCTGCAAATCGTAAAGTGCCAGTCACGAAATCAGCCTGAATCTGGTTTTAGATGTAACCCAAAACACAGGAAACAGGAAATGACGAGTGATTTCATAAAACTATGCATGAGCGGTTTACATGGGTATTTTGGATCAATCCAAAGTACTACTTTGGTTCAAACAGGTACCTCAGCTAAAAAAAAAATCACACGGTAAGGTGTTTACATGCCTACTTTGATTCAAGTCAAAATACTTTAAATGGTGCATGTAAACGTAGTGATTGTTATTGAAGTATTTTAAACTTCCAAGTTGACGTATTTCGCCAATGACAAATTAATATTGAAAAAAAAATTCTATTCGGTTTTCAGTTTATGTCACATTGGTATTTGAATATTTGAAAATTTGAAGATGGCGTCTTTGAATCATTCACCAATGCATATTTTTTAAAACTAAATCAAATTTCAAGTTAGCCTCACTGTAATATTATTAATATATTTATAAAAAGTGTGATTCGGTTTTCAGCACGTGTTACATTTAAAATCATTAAATTCTTTACCAATGAAATATGAATATATTTAAGAAATTAATTTTGATTCGGTTTTCAGTAGTTGTCACATTGATATTTTAATATTTAAAAATTTGAGGATGACGTCAACGAATCTTTCACAAATGAAATAGTAAGAGTTTTGCTATAGATATATTTCATAAGTTGAAGATTCAAGGACGCCATCTTGAAGCTTTAAACCATTAAAATACCAATTTCAAGACGGCGTCTTTTAATCTCTTTCCACTAAAATGTTTTCCAAAAATGAATTAATTGCGATGCATTTTTCCGATTTTATCCCATTAGTGTCCGAAAAGTTTCATAATTCAAGACCACCTGACATCATGTTTCGATACCTAAGAACGACAAAGTTCCACGTCTTTTTAGGTCCTTGTTTGAACAGATGATTAGCAAAGGATACATTAAAAATGACGTCATTTAAATTGGTTGTCCTTAACGGATTACTACATTAGTTCCTGCCTGATAAATGAAGTTTGGTAATAACCGGTCATTATATTGCTTCTGTTTGTCACTTTCAGCTGCCGGATGTCTGTGCCAATCTTGGACCGAGAATCGTCCATGTCGCCGCAACCGAGCCCCAAAAATCGGAGATATACCAAAGTAGGTGCAAATATATTTAAGGGCACTCAGGGAGAAAGGAACCTAAGGGATTTCACGCAAAAGACAGCCAACAGGCCATTTAGGCCTTCCAATGAAAGCGAGATCCATGACTTTCAGCTGAAAGTCATTTTTTTTTGTTCAACAATTTCGTTCAAAATAAGAGCAAATTGTTTGCTGAGGGCAAACAAACGGTGCCCTTTAAAAAGAAGAAGAAAAAAACTGCATCGATATTAACAAACACGGCCCCCTGGCAGAATGAAAATTAAAGAGGCAGTTAGTGACTGAGAAAAAATAAAGACGGAAGTCGATGGATTTGTGGAAAATTTCCTCGAGAATCCAAAGTAAGAGAAAGTGAATTCTCGTATGGGTTTTATTTTCGATTTATTTCTCTGCGCACCTAAGCAAGCAACAGTTGGCATTTATCAGATTTTTCTGCGCTGAATTTAGGTCAACCATTGGCTAACGTCATCAGAGTTTTGCATTGAAATCTGCGATATTTTTGTTTCAATATTTTAGTGAATATTAACGTCAGAAATGCTGAGGGCAAATATGTATCCCCCACCCTAAACAAAAATTTAAACTTTCTTAACGTTGTTTTAGTTGAATTTTGATACTGAAAGAAAGGACATCATGAACTAGACTCGTTTTTCGCACAATTGATCCCTAAAAATTATATTCGATATGGAATTATTTGCTAGAAAGCAAGTTCTAAAGAAAAGTGGCATTAAATTTATCGGATTTTAACGTTTTTAGGCCAGTCTATTCTATATAAGCATAGGTAGTCAATAATAAATTTATAGGTGGACTTAAAAATGTTCGAAAACGACGTATTTAACGAGCATTTTCCTTAAATATTGTTTGTAAATTCTACTAACGCAAGTAATGTGAAACGCGAATATTTTCGAAAAAGCCTACATGTAGATCACCTATAATTTTACAGAAAAGGCATTTTCGTAAGATTTTTACTATCAGATATTATTCACATTGAAGTAAACGTCATTAAATCTGTATTCGTTTTTCACTAAAATTTGGCTGGAAATTTGCTCCAAATTTTCGCAGAAGCTCACCTCAAAACGTTGAAGAACGATGCATTTTTTGCGCATTTCTTTACATGTTTTAAGCGAATTTTAACAACTATTATATGCAGAGGGAAATGTTTTCAAGAAACATTATCATCTGTAAGTGCATTTTTAGATTTTGTATTTGTTAGGTTGAAGGGGACGTCGGTGAAAATGATGGATACAATTTTCGCGAACATTTCTCTACAACACGGCAAAAAAATACCTAAAATGTTAAATAGTGAGGTTTTTTTTATAAGGATACTTGTTAAAGGCATTAAGATCGGACGAGGGTCCGTCGTAAATTCAGATTTTGACCTTTAAACACCGTTCACGGACGTTGAAGTAGCGTCGACGATCCTGTCAAATAATCTCGAAAATCTCCATGCATCCACTTCCAAAAATAAAACATTAAAAATGCGGTAATGCGTCTGTCAACAAGCCGATGCATTAAGAGCACACTTAAAAGCATACATATTTAAAAGCGGGTACCGTTAAAACCTTTTTCAACTCCTCTCTATGTTCTAGTCTCCATTTAGTGATTAAAGGGCATTCACTGGGGAACGAAACGTTCACCGCAAAACTACAAACACGACGATGGCCTAAAATGCAAATAGATATTTGAGGGAGGGGCCCCTTAACGAACTTCGCCTCAAGGTAGAAATGACATTTTAAATCGACCGTGAAATTGACACATAAATTTAGTTGGCAATGACCATTGGTCGTCAGGGTCCAGATTCGAATAAGTAAGAATAAACTTCATTTCTACTGAAATGTACAAAGCTTCAGATTCAGTGACCAGCGATCCGCTAATTCAAATGCAATTTTGCACTAAAGATTTCCGTAAGTTATTATAATTTTCAATAATTCCAGTTCTGAACCGAATTCTTTAAACGAATTTCACAGCCAGAAACTCTACAGGTGGAACTAATGCTTAATAATGATAAGACAACAGAAAACAAAAAACCACGATCGTACAAATCGTTGAGAGCTTTATAACAACATCCAGAATTTTTGGTTCATGTAAAGCTTCATCTATTTTTGTTGTTGTTTCATGGACACAACAGATAACTTTAATCGAGAAACCATAAGTGCATTGTACCATTACTCGCGCTTCTACTGTATTACTTGCATTGTCCTTATAATTTGTGTAATTTGTAATTTTGTAGGCAGTTAATTGCTATTATTCTATTTTGGAGATCATAGACGTATATCCGCAGAAAAAATTTATAAATAATGCAATGTTATTCATATCTGAGTTCCCTCCGTTATTTAATTACGTAAATTTGATTAACTGAGGGGTGGGGGGAAGATGTAGATGCTGCCCCTTGAGAAAAGCAATCAGGCAAACACGCAACGCACGCTTGGCGTGCAAGGAAAAACAACAGCTCTCGCTGCCCTTCATCAAATTAATTCGCAAATCCAGCCGTTAATTAAACGAGAAATATTTGCGTGCTAGGACATCGACGTCAGTAAACCTCATTAACGAGGTCACCTCCACAAGACTATCAATTTCTTTCATAAACCCTATTTGAAACTTTTAAAACTTAGCTCCTCGCTTTTATTTAGTTGGGAAATATCGAGTGATATTGCGATCAACTGTCTGCACAAAACATTGGTAATTTACATGCATATCATATAAAAATAGGGTCATTTTTAAATACGACATTAATTTGATGGTTAATATCACCATTATTCCATAAAAAAATTAAGAACAATTTGTCGAATTGATTTATGGTTTGGATTTATGATTTTTGGTAAATACGTAAACTATGTGTTTGCTACAACAAGTCTTGTGGTTAAAGGAGGGATTTGAATAGTTAGTGCTGGGGCAGGCGTGCTCGTGATTTATTTTTTAAATGATTATTTTCGTATTAATAAGAGGCAAAAGGTCAGTGATATCAGGCTAGGTAGAAACAACCCTAAAACACTGCCGAATAACATGAGCGTCGTCATACATGAATTAGCGGCATTTCATCCGTGTTTCTTTCTATTATTCGTAATAATGCTGTCAATATTTACAAATACTTAAGACAGGCAGCAGGTTTTTGTTTTTTTCGTCAAACGCTATTTCCAAACAAAGGTGTTTCCTAGAACAGCAAATCGATAGCTGCCAAACGCCTGACACGTGAGCAGGATTGGGCCAACAAGTGGCGCCCCCTTCGCCCTCCCGATCAATGGACCAGATGAGTGGTCATCGTCTGGGCCAACGTTGGGCGTGGTTGTGATGACCAATCGCAACGAACCCCTTCCTCTCCTTTGTGTTTTGTGACGTCACGCGACGTCCCCTGGCGGCCTGCGCCGTCTTATTGGGATCGTTTTTGAATGAACGGTGGCGTGGATCGGGCGCGATCGAAGGCGATCTCCTGGGAGTTGGGACCCATGAGTGATGAGCGTCGTCAGGCCGCTGGACACTGGTCAGAAACGTGGCGTGACAAGGCTGAAAAGGCGCTCAAAAAGCTTTTCGCGCATTCGAGGTGATTGTACAGTAGGTTATGTACCATACGTTTTAAGCATTTTTCAACACTTTTTACATTTTTTGAATTTGCTAGCAACGTCCACGCACTGACCACCGGTCAATTTTTCGAACGAACGCATCGCTTGCACGCGCCAGGATGATAAGCTTACTTTTACACTCTTTACGGTGGCACTCCTGATCAGTATCGCTGTCAGTCCCATTGAACGTATGGCAGAAATAAAATTTTGAGCATCCGTACTGTAAATTTCTTAAATATCTGTAAAGTTTTCACGCTATTAATTATTTTAAAGCCATTACAACACGTATTTTCTACACGTTTTTAATGATGGTAGATTTCCCAGACATTTTTAAAATGAATCACTGTTCCAGAACAATTTTTCCCTGACTATTCTATTTCTTTTAAATTTCGTTAGTACTACTGATAGTATCATGTATCCTACACAGTCTATATTAATGACATTTACTGTTTCTGACACTATGCGAGAATACTTAATCGACTTCCTACAAGATTAGTGCAACTGACAATGCTGTACTGATATTTACGCCAACCACCACACGACAAGTATCACTGTCATTATTATTAACAATATTCATCAATAAGTATGCTCCTTATTCTATATCAGCATTACTGACAGTGTGCGCTAATATTTGCATCTTCTCGATTACTATTACTGACAACATGCGAGAATATTTAAGCGGCCTTCAACAAGATCAATACTACAGACTGTATATGTCAATATTAAAGCTACCCACTACAAGATCAGTATTGGTGATAGTATGCGTCAATATTTACGCCACCCACAACATGATCAGTATCAGAATGTATTTAGTCTCAGTATCAGCATTACTAACAGTACAGCTAACTATTAGATCAGTATTACTGACAAATATGTCAGTATTTAATCAGCTCACCACAATATCAGTATTACTGGCAGCATACACTAATATTTCAACTATCCCCTACCAAGGTTCTCTTCGCTTGACATTTACAGGCAGTAAAATCCAATTTTATCCCTCAGGATTAATCATCGTAATTGAAAAATTTCGTAATTAAAAACGGTGGATTTTTCCGGATATTTGTTATTTCTTTATTTTTTTACGATCAATGTTTCCGTGATTTTTGATAACAACCGGGAAAAACAATAAGCAAAAAAAAACGCTTCAGAAAATGCCATTTGGCGATATTTATCATTTCCACTCTTTTAACTTCGGTAATTAAATGAATAAAACATTACTTGGAAATCTTTTTCTACTGATTCGAAGTTTACTTTCCGTTCGACATCCACGATAACCTAATGTACAATAAAAATGTCTAAATAATAGAAACATTTTTTGATGCAGAACAAACCGCAAAAAAAGAAAAAAAAAGCCAAGAGGCATTAAGTAAAATGATATTTGCGATAAGCCTGAATCTCGCTGCTCTGTCAAAAACTAAAAAAAATAGCATTATGTGGGAAAATCAGCTAAAGTGCAAAAGGGTGTAATCTCAATCGCGACGATTCATTTTCCGGAATGAACGACATAGTTGGTGGTTCGGGAGGTTCCGGTTCCGGTTGACCCCTCAATCCGTTCTGCGACCCAATTCGGGACCCAGCGCGCTGCCATTTCACTTAAAACGTCGCCGGTTGCCTTTTTTACTCTCTTAACCCATTTACCCCCATTTCAAAACAACAAAAAAATCCTGGTTTCCCATTTGTCATTTTCAAAGAGAGCCGCAAAGGACAATGGAAGCGCATTTCGTCGCAGTGACGTCATACACAATAAAAAAAAGCAAATCCTACATACGCGCAATTCTGCCACTGAAAAATGGACGCATGCAGAGCTTGAGGAAGATGTCCTAAAGCCGTTCCGTATGAAAAATAAACCAGATATCATGTCATTAGGTGTTGCACTTGAGGGACACTCTGTATAGCTGTTACCCTGATAGGTAGGCAAACAGGCAAAGGGTATCTGCTATGCGGAAAAGCAAGTAGATTTCAGGGGCAAAAATTTAGTACATTCGAGTGTGGTCAAGCCACTGGTCAAGGCGCAGAAAGACACGACTGGCGTTCCCTGACTTAAACAGTTTTTTAACACATTTCCCTAACCAGTAAAAATACAAAAATATGCCAAAAACTTATGGGAATAATGTCAATGCCATCACTTTTCAATAAACTGAACTGCTGCCCATGACTTCTTGTACCATAATTTATTGTGGGTAATGTCAATATAATTGCTTTTCAACTTCATTTCATGACTTTTTATGTCATCATTTCATGCAGGTAATGTCAACATGTCATAATTTCTTGTATGTAATGTCAATATAATCATTTTTCAATTATCTGAACTACATTTCATGATTTCTTATGGCATAATTTCATGCGTGTAATGTCATTATCATTTCAACTTCATGTCATGACTTTGTGTGTCATAATTTCATGCAGGTAATGTCAACATTTACCTGAACTTCACTTCGTGACTATTCCATTACGTCTTCAAGCAAATTTAATGCACATGTATAGCGATACATACCGCCCTTTCCGTACACAGAAAGGTTTAATTGAAATAATCGCAAACACACACAAAAAAACAGGTTAACGCCAGGCGCATCACAGCGCTGACCAGTGGCCCTTGGGTGGTGTCCAAACGATGCCCACTGTTAATCCGTAGCCCCATAAAATATAGTCGTAAACACGTTCGGTGTTTAGTGGGAGGAGAGGTAAACACTTTTTATTAT
The DNA here is from genome assembly GCA_034700785.1 of Rossiulus vilnensis. Taxonomy (NCBI): domain Eukaryota; kingdom Metazoa; phylum Arthropoda; class Diplopoda; order Julida; family Julidae; genus Rossiulus; species Rossiulus vilnensis. Next base: position 8,284 of record JAQIXS010005143.1, read on the forward strand.
TAGCATTATGCATTATTGGCGTGTTTACGTCGCGTCGCCTTGGGACCGGCAGCAAACCGAAACGCGATTATTGTTATTAATATTGGGGAGAGAAAAAGAAAAAAGGCGAAGGAGAAACAGAAAAACACGATATTCGTCAGCAGCAGAAAAAATTTGCAAAAATAAGTCTGAAATTCAGCGCGCATCGGATTTACGACCGAAAATAATACATTTGTCTGGGATTAAGCGTCGCGAGCCCTGACGTCATTCCTTATGATCAGGGTCGTGTTCAAGGTTTGATCAATAGGGCAAACAAACATTTTTTTAGCCACCTACTAACCCCGCACAAGATTTTGAGAGGTGAGAGCACGATAGCGGTATGGTGTATGTCTCTCCAGAGTTTTAATTGAAAGAAATCGTTCTCAGAACCGTGTTTCAGCAGATGCGGAAGTGAGGTGTGCATAGAACAGCACCACCAGAGGCGACAATCTCACCGGAAGTGGGATAACGTCGAGCCCTCCAATCGTGTCCTCCCTTTTAATGGACAATCACTCTCAGCTCTTCGGAACAAATTGCAATTGCGAGAATTACTCTGAGAGATAAGAATAGTGCCGTCCGCCCGAAAGCTGCGTACTCTCGCGAGTTCCAATTGTCGCTCTCAGCTCTCAAATTATACTTTTCAACTATACGACAGGTTGGAATTGTGAGTTATACTCTCCGATACACGGATTGATCTAGCTGTTTTTCTTCTCTTGTTCAGTTTTTTTTACTTCAGTTAATCCTGCTCAACAGATAACGTTGCCATTTCATCGAAAGCGATTTTTATCCAATTGACTGTTTTCGGTAGCCGAAAGTCACGAAACTCCTAGAAGTAGTTTTAAAAGGCGTTTTTCAAAATCGCTAATGCATTCTAAGCCAGATAGTGCGTTTGCTATTATCACATGTTTAGCCCCCTTTCCTATCTCTTCCCCATCCCCAAAAAAAGTAAAACGAGAACGGGTTATACTAGATAAATTGGCACCGCTGGTGCTAAACATAGCTAGTCTGTGTGTGCGGCCATTTGGTGCGCATACCTCCGGCATTTTTAGGATACTTTAGCAGATTTTGTTATTCCGAAAAATGTAAATATTGAAAGAGATAAAGTAGGCAACGTCTTCGAAAAGTAAAATACAGCGCAAACCTGGAATGATGGAGTGCGGCCCGCTTTTTTATATATGTTTCCTAAGCGTTTAGAAAATCCACTAAATTTTTGTCAGTAATGTATATGGGAAAGTTTGTACATAAATGAGTACCAATTTTCAGAAATAATTCATGACAGGTGAATCGTTGAGCTTGTTTTGTGAACAATTTAAAAACTTAAGTTTTCGATCAAGAATTATTACAAACAAGCTAGGATATGAGCAAATACAAACTACCAGAAATTGGTAATTATCTAATATCAACTCAGTGCCATGTTGTAGACAGCTGAAAATCGGTTCTTTAAAGAGAGTAACTTCCCGAGAGCCAAAAACAGGTCTGTCCACTCGAAAGCTGCCTGCTCTCATCGATTCGTCAAATCGTCTCGACAGCGCTCACACTACCCTGTCCACTCGCGATTACGAGGTCTCGAGAGGCAACTCGCGCTCTCGCCCCTCGAGTGGACACGCGTGCTACGTAAAGATTACTCCCTCGATCAGTTTTATTTGGCAGCCGAGCGCTAGAGGAGCATTTCCGTTGTTTTCCCAATCGAAAAGTCGATATCCTAACCGGGGCATTGATCCGAGCTCATTGAGCGCGGGGGAGACAGAAGCGAAGCCAGAAATGTAGGTCTTCCACTCACCGCATTTCACGGGTGTGCGAGTCCAGACCCAGGGAATATGAAACGCTAATAGAATGAAAATGAAAATGAAAAAAAAAAAAAACCCCAATAGCTCGGCATCAATGAAGGAGTGCGTGTTGCTGGGCGTGCTAGCCCCGAAAGCGGCGGTTTCTGGGGCTTTTCGGGTCGACCGAGAAAATAATAAACCCATGTACATGCATAATCACCGGTTAAATGAAACACCGCTCACCGTCGATCTCCACCGAAAATAGCATTTCCAGGTCGCGAGCGCAGCCTGGATCTCGTCCTCCGCCGAATCGATGAGGGGGCCAATCGGCCGGTTTCTAAACACAAAACCCGATGAAGTTACTCCACTTCCCGTTTCCCCCGATCGATATTTTCACGAAACGAAAAACGAAACTTGCCCAAAGCTACTATACGCAAATGAGGCGTTTTCGAACGCCAATTCTGAATTCCATAGTTCAATTCAATTCAACTCAGTACCCTGCAGTCAGCAACTAAATGCCAAATGGTAGGGGGGGTCAAGCCCATTTTCAGGAGAAAGCTCCTACGTCAGTTGCGATCGATCGACTTCGACATAATTGTTAAATTTAATTTAAACTATCGTCAGGAAGGTTATCCAATCGTTTTAAACTCCCCCCGAGGGACGCCCACGAAGTTCTAGGCCCTATATTCGTGTGTTTGCGTGGACTCGTAGAGCGTTGTTCCACCAATGATGAAGGACAGCTTCGCTATTAGCAATTTCTCACCGGTGACGTCATGAAAATGCAAGTCGTACTGGGCCCTATTTCAAAAACGTTTTGGAATACTTCAAAACACACTCGAATTTAATTTACAGGGTACAGTTCCCCTGTACCACTACCAGTTACGCGGAATTTGCCCTCGCCACTGCTTTCTTGGAACACGGCTTTTAATCTGATTACATTTCCTCGGAACTCGCAGGTATGGATAAGTCGTTTTACGGTGTAGGCGTTTTGTTTGTGGAACCCAACTTGTCCCTTGCCCGCAACGTTTGCGGTCCCAACCACGCAAAGACCCCCGAGCGTCACCTTTCGACCTTGTTTCTGGAAAACGGTGGCTGAATTTAATAATCGGCGAAGGCTGGCAAATATTTGTTCTGGCGATGGCGAAAACGACATGGAGAAAATTGGGAGGCGAGACAGAGGGATGCTGGAGGGGTCCGCAACCGCCTCCCATTCTTGGGCGCGAGGGCCGCCCATAAAGTCCTCGACGGTGTCAACATGAATGGAGGCTGGGGCTGACCTAGATCCGTGACCGCGTGACGTCACGGGCAGGATCCCTCTTTTCCCAGGCACTCGTCTAACGACGTTCGCCGCAGACGGGCGAGGAAAAGCATCGGAGGCAACAGTCGGACGTGCAAATCGGCGAATTTTGGAGGGAAAATCCCCTCGGAGCGAAGCGAGCTTTTAAAGAATCTCCAAGGTCGAAACGCTTCGGCTAGTGGACGATGGGTGCAGCGGTGAATTTAAACTAGAAGAAGAAAAAAACTAAGAGTGCGAGAGTAAAAAAGTGCAAAAATCGAGGATGTTAATTCACATCGTGGTGGAAGAGATGACCGTCGGGATTGCAGACAGGTAGGACGATGAACCAAGGGCAAATTCACTGACTTTCAGGGACTTTTCTTGTTCAAGATGGCGGCAACTTACGCTCAGGCCCACCGGAAAGTGCTAAAAATAAATGCCTTTTGTTTAAGTTCGTTATGCGAATCGATTTGAAACACGTTCAAATGCCCCTAAACGGGCTAAAATTCCTCTTGAATTTCGTGGTAGAATAGTCTGGAAATGCAACGCCATTAAATTCTAACCCACTGTGCAGGGAATGTATCGTGCTCTTTTATCTCGGAACATCGCATTCCCTGTAGAAGCTTCCAGAATAAGACGTCCCAAAACAATGCAAATAAATTACTGTAGTTTGAAGGTTTTTCACCTGAGAAGTTGATGAGGAATTCCGGTCAAATAAGGCGCATAAAGAGCAATAAATTGCCGGCAAAACGAGCTATTCCAATTCTAAATTGGACATTTACTTGCTGAACAAAACATCTATTGAATGCCTTTATGTGCGCCAGTTTACTTGCCAAAATGCTAAAATTTTTGAAATTCCAATTTCAACAATGCGGCATATAAAATGTCATGCACGCCGAAAAAGTTGAAATTGCATTTTGCAACAGGGTAATGTGAACAGGTTATAGTGACAGTTAAGATATCCTGTGATTTAGCCAAAGTCAGAAAAATAAATGACCCAGCGGCTATTTCAGTGACTTTGCGAGGATTTGAATCACCTTAATATCCACCAATGATTTAACGAGCATTGTAATGCCCTGGTTTTAACGACTTAAATGTTAATTAATTTGAAAGGGTTTTAACGACCTATAACTTATTATTATCGTTAATTTACTTTTTTCGCTAAAGTAACACGTTTTGGTCAGTGTGATTTTACCATTAATCTACCTGTAATTCAGAAGCATTTAAGTGCTGGACAAGTCATGGACCAAGCTCTGAAACTACTTGAGATCAAAACGAAAATTCAGTAATTTCACTTGCCATAAAATTCCCTTTCGAAACCGAGGCTCGAGTTCAAGAGGAATCCGGGTTTTCATTGATTTTGTTCTCTCCAAAAATAAGTTATCTCTGTAACGGAACGGTGGCGAATCACGCTAACCCTTAATTTACTTCCGGATAATGATATTGTACTTTTATAAAAGGGCAAACAGCTCTTTGTCTATGAAAAAAATCGTAAAAATAAATCGATGTTCCACTTCATGTGCATTGATCTTTCGGAAGATCAAAAAGCCTCATCCCATAGTATTTTCTTTAAAAATCTGCATTGTATTCTTGTCATCTCAAACCTTTTAATGGAAATTTACCACATTAGGAAAATGCCAAAAGTGTTTCCATTTTTTGTCAAAATGCTTCCAAATCAAAGACTTATTTTGAGTGGTACTGCTCTTAGATCATCTAAAAATGTCACCCATGTCCATCAACTTAAAAAACACAGCGGTATTTATAAACGTGATAATTATATTTAACATTTAAGGCAAATATATTACAGTGAAAGCTCGATAACTCGACTTCCTATAAATAGAATAATACGCTAACTCAAACTTTTAATCAAGTCCCGAATCATTTCTATGCTTTTCTTTAAGATACTGCCTTGATAACTCGAAGTGAACATATTCTAAGTCGAAGATTTTGTGAAAGATTTCCCCCTTTTCCCCCTGATTTCCGCTGTC
>JAQIXS010005144.1:0-13329 GCA_034700785.1 Rossiulus vilnensis
GTGTTGTGGTCATTTAATCGAGAAACCATTAATTAACAATATGGCTGGATATGTGCTAAGTGTACAGTAATTAAGTTATGATAATCAAATTGCATTCACAAACACTTTTATAGCCACCGGGGTACATTATATTGTTGTGCTGACATGTTTAATACCCCTTTTGCTGCTTATCCATGAATCCATGATAAAACAGTCTTTTGTTGCAAGTAAATTTCCTCATTCACGCTCATTGCTATAACCAAGAAAGCCACTTTCTTAATGCAAACCCAGGTTTCAAACCCCAGTCTCCCAAATGTGAGGCAGAGATGATGCATTTGAGCTATCTTGCTCAGTGATTGAGCATGTGCATATCTACGCTGTTAAGCGAGTGACACAAAAGCGTAGATACGCACACACTCTCTCATTGGCCTAGAACAGCTGGCCAATGAGAACGCTTCTGGCGAAGGAAAGACAGATTCCGCTTAGGAAATTAATAATATTGATGCTTCCGTTACTTACTGCATGTATTTATTTAGTAGAGAAGGTTACAGGTCATATTAAATGGTAATGACAAACAATTTACATAATTACCAAAACCTGCCACTGAATTAGAAAACATAAAAATGTTAATTCAGCATGTTTCCAGTTGCACTTAATTGGACCATACTGAGTAATTTTATGTTTTTAACAGGTTTGTTCAATGGGGTCCAGGTTATCATTGACGTTTAACTTCTTAAGTATAGCCTTAGCCTTTTCCAAATCAGTGTCAGGCAATGTCTTCTGCCTTGAATATACTTGAAAGGCATCTGTTGAAAGAAAATAATTGTATAGTTGTGCTGACATGTTTAATACCCCTTTTGCTGCTTATAAAGTACTCTCAATTGCATTTTTATTGCAATATTTAGCTATAAACATGCAAACCCTTTTAGACCCTTTTCAAAAAACACGCATAATACTATTAAATTTACAGAATAGAGAAAACCTTATTAGGCATATAATAACTTAGGTTTACTGACTCTTACTGCTACAAATCTTAAGGCTCTGCCTTGAAACCCTAATGCGATGAAATATTTTATCTTTGCATTTTCAATATGAGAAGTATTTGATCAATAAATATTTTAAGTTGGAAAGAATTCTTCACTTAGTTAAAGATACCAGACATTTTAGGGTTTTGAAGTGATCGGGCACCTGATGGTATCATGGAAGTGAAAGAAGGTTTGGCAACAGTTACCATATGCATTACATCCCACGAATAATGGCCAAATACATAATTATATTTTAAAGTTTATAGAAAAATTAGCGTATGCACGAAATTCGTTGCCTTGAAGTAAAGCATTTGCCATGTCGCCACAAGAGCATTTAGTTGATATTTATCCTAACCTGCAAAGCTATCAGAAAAACAGCATTATTAGTTACTTACATCCATGTTTATCCCCATCCGATATGCAGACAGTACAAATCAAAAACCCTGTGTTGTCGGTATCCAGTATGGTAAGGGTAATTTCTTTACCATGCTCTTCCTTAGAATCTAATAGTTCAATGTAAATCTGTCAATTAAATGCACACTTATTTTAAATGCAATACATTTTGAAGTTCTAAACATACTATAATGAAATCCTGTAAAGTAACAGGCAAAACAATAATTTAGCTTTTTATTTTGCCAATCTATTTTTAAAGCACGTTGTTTTTGCAAATTGTAGGTGACTAACTGATATAGCCATTTGAAAGTTGACCAAGTTTGTTTTGAAATATTTTTGTATTACATGAATAGCATGAAAAATAAAATAGAGATTACGAAAAATAAAGGTTTATTGAATGTTTCATGTTTATCAAATTTCGTTTATCAAAAATATGAACAATACTTACATGTAAAATATGATTTAGGAAAACATTGAACTTGGAAACCTTTATAATACTGCTAAAATAAACAAATGCGCACTGCTAGCCTTGCACAATCTTACACCATGTTTAAGCTTTTCCTACATCAGGAATGCTTATTGATTTTCCTCTCACGTTTTTAATGTTTTAAGATTGAACCACATTTTTGCTTATATTATCACTGATAAATATATTGCATCAAAGATGTCTGCAATTGTTTTTTTGGTTACCTCTAATGACCGAAAATTGAGCAGTTTCACCATCCAAGGGTTTTGCAATGCATTTTTCCTTCTTGTCATGACCACTATAAAAGATGACATCATGTAACATTAGCTGATTTCAACAAGGTAAAGAGATAACATAAATGTACTGTAGAATAAGTGCAAATTCCATTCTAGATATCCTACTAAAGTACAAAAACGAATATTTATTACTCACTCCTTATTCATGAAAACGTTTGATTCAAAGCTTCCGTCGGATTGAACTGCAATTGTTTGTTTAACACACTTTATGATATGGTCATGGTCGTCATCAAATCCCTTTTTCAAGCCATAAGTTCCAAACCAATCGCCGCTTAACTGTTTCAAAACGCATAAGTATAATTGGCAAATTATAACAGAATAAGAAATTCGCCTCAAAAGCAATAATTTGTCTCCAAAAAATTGCTTTTGCAGCAAATGTCAAAATACACATGCGATTATACATGTGATCAATGCAATTAAAGAGGTTAAACATTGCATCAATTGTTCATTATCTGATTAATCAACCATACATGGACACCTTACTATTAGGTGTGACATATAGATGTACATATAGATAATGTCGATACTATCGACATTACATGTGGATAATATTTACAATAACATATCGATAGATTTACAATGTATATTACGAAGGTTTGTAATCCACTAGATTGATCACTTCAATTATGTAAAGGGTACAACTAAAATGTATAGTTATGTTATTTTTTGCAGTTTTCTTTTTGAGAATTTCTTAAATAGAAGTACTCTACAAAAACATGTGAATTTACACTGTAATTGTATCTGTTTTTGAAAAGCAATTTCTGTGAACTTTGTTTTGCATTTGCAAATTTAAGCAGAATTTTTGTTACGCTACAACCTGCCTTAATTAAATAACTTTAGCACTAGGGCTAAATATAATAAAGAAAGGTTTGACACAGCGGGCTGATTTGTCCTAAAACCAGCTTTTCTAATGCAAATAGGAGTTTCCCCGCTTTTATGTACACTCTTACCAAAGTGTACTTAAGTGTATACTTATGTACACATGTGCTTGCATTCATTGTTGAGCCAAGCAATAGATAAATGCCACAGAAAAGTGTCCAGCACACTGGCACAAGGTGTCACTCTACAGCGAATGAAGGACGCTGTTAGTATTGTAAGACAACATGTGCCTAACATTTGCTTCCAGCATATTCTTATGAAATCATGTTAATGTTTTACCCTTTCGTTTAGTATTCTGCCACATTTTATGTATTAGTATCGCTTTACAAAAATTTTTAGACGAAAAAATATATTGAATAAATATTTAAGGAGGTTTGTATACATGTATATAGATTGAGTGTGAATCTTTGATAATAATCTACAGAGGATATCAATTTAGACAGGTTCTACTGTACTTACTATCTTTCCTAGACATTAAACTTCGAAATTATACATGTACACATAACATTATGCTAGGTTATATTGAGAACCAAAGTTTGTAAGTTTTCAATTGGTTTTAAACGAGTTTTGAAGTGGCATTTAATTCCAAATTTAACTTTAATACCAGCGCAAATAATCCACCTTGATATTGATCCTTTAAATAAGATAGTTTTCAACGTTATAAAACCAGTTATTTTGGCATTTTTTTAGCCTATGGTGGATACCAGAATATTTTATACTTTATGCATCGATTATTTGATATTGTATATTTTTCTCTTTATGTAAAACCTTAAAAGATGAGCCACTAACCTTAGAGATGTCCAGCGATGCAATAGACGGAAAGTCGGGACATTTTCCTGACAATGTCGGTGCATGGGTGTGATCATCATGATGATCATGGTCATGGTCATGATCATCTACTGCAAGAGCCGAGATCACAAGTATCGTTATTACAGCGGCACTAACTTTTAAGGAAAACATTATTAGTACTTCGATAAGCTCACATATAAAGTAGTTACAGGATACTCTTTTATTTATACATCTTGAGTTTGAATGTAGTGCCAATCATAATTCAGAATTACTTCCTTAAGCAGGCTGCAATGCAAATAATGTATAAGGTACCAGATAGTAATGAAGTACGTAATTGCACAGTCATTGTTTTCGTTTTAGAATGCAATTTTGCCAGCGTGGGGTACTTAGATACGTAATTTATTTTTGACATTGCTAAAATTCGCGGAACACGAAGTAAATAAAATGTTACAATTGCAGTTCACCTGGCCTACGTCTTATTTTCGGATTCTCACCACATATTGAGTTGGGAGAGGAGAAAAGGGTGGAAGGAGGAAAAACACAAATCAGGTTTATGCGCAGGATATGGTTAGTCAAATTTTCTGCATTAATTAATTTATTTTGCAAAACTCTTGCCCTTGGTGTTCACCTCATTAAATATGTTTATCAATAAAGTTGCACCGAAATACTAGAAAAGAACAAAAATATGTTTTGTTATTAGTAATTTAAGAATTCTCACTAAGGCGTGTGAGCACCCTTCATTATTGGTACTTATTATTTGTTCTTAGATGTATTAATTCCGAGCAAGGTTAGTTAGTGGCAGCATGTCAGTCTTGCATTCGGTAAACCTTGAAGATCGGGTAGGCTATACTAATTGTAGTTTTCGTGGTTTCCACGATATTTCCAGGCCAATGCTGAGATAATACCTCTGAAATTCCCTTCCCTTCGCAATAATCCTTCAGTTCATAAAGAATTTAGGTACTTTTTAGAAATAATAAAACGTTGATTAAAATTCTGGGGGAAAATCCATTATTTGTTTTATGCTTTTCTAAAAATGAGCCTACGGCGTTACCGCTATTTTGCATATTTACAAGCTAGAATTGTATTAAATCCCTGACAAATAATAGTTTGTGATTATTTAGAATACAAATTTTGCCAATGGCGTGCCTTTCATTTGTTAATTTCTTAATAAAATTTTGGCAAAGTGTAACATTTGTGTTTAGTTATTCTAAAAATTTACGTTTCCAGCGTACTTTGACCTTATATATTTTATACAAAAAAAAAAGGAAAAATCTGCCAAAGCAACAATCATTTCTAAAAATAATGCCTTTATCATTGTTTCTTAGTTTTAAAAAAAGCAAAAAGCAAAATGTATGTTCTCCTTCATTTTGGAATCCTGCACATTGAACTATCTTCCCTAACTTAATTCCATATGCTTAGGATGTCCAGTTGAGTGGGTCAAACTAAGCCAGTCTCCTCCTTTGCACCGTTCTGATCGTTCAATAGTGGTTTAATACCTTTAAGAGATTTTGCCAAAATCTGCAAAAAATTTATTACTAAAGAGAACATTGCTTAACTATTATCTTGCAACATTAGCATATTTGTAAGCATAAAATTGTGCAAAAATCCAATTTGCTGCAATGATCATATCGAAATCACACATAAAAAGGTTTATGTAGTAATCTTTTTTTTCTATTACTGCATTTCATCATTGTATTGCTGGATATTTAACAAGTTTTTGGCTGTCATCGTTATTGTTTTGTTTTAGTTTTTTTGCTGTTTAATAATTTTATTAATTGATCGATCTCTTTGATTTTGCATGTTTTTTATAGAATGGTTTGTTGTAATACAACTACATTCAATGTATTGCAGCCATGTTTCTTGTAAAAAGCCATTTGAAAACAGTCTTGACTATTACACATTTTTTATTTGAATATCTATATCTATTCAGCAGTATACAAATGCAATTTTTTAATTTTTGCAAACTTACAGTGAGGCAAATACAAAACTGTAATAAAAACTACCACCAGACAGTTTGCAACAGTCGTAAAATTTAACAATTTTGTTCAATTGGCACTAGTTTATCGTGGATGTTAAGCTTCTTGAGCAAAGCCTGCGCCTTCTCCACATCTGCTGGAGGACTGGTCTTTGATCGAGAAAACAACTCGTACATATCTGTGAACCAAAGAAACCAACTGAATGACACTCAACTTTCTCTAAAGCTTTAAACCAAATCTTGTAATTAACTTACATCCATGTTTCTCTGCATCGGATTGACAAAGTGCACTAATCATGTATCCGGTGTGGTCCGTGTCAATTATGGTAATTGTAAAATCCATACCATGTTCGTGTTTTGAATGTGCTAAAGAAATAATTTGATAATAATTTTCATAATTTATTTTAAAAATATCACGTTTAATGACATTTTACTAGAGATTAATTATCAAAAATGCAGTTTCATAATTAAAATGGCAGTAGATTAGTTCTGAAATTGTGTGCGTTTATTAAGAACAGCTTTCACAATGTAATGGTGGTGGTAATTCCATTACAATACTCCATTACAATATTTAGTTATAATATTTTTAATTACCATTTTAAAGAAGTCTAGAATATTTATTTATGGTTAAAATGTTCCTGGCTGGATTAATTTCATTACTGTGGTATAGGTTTCTAATTCATTAACCCAATTAAGTCGACAGTTACCACCGCATTAGGATGAGCAAGATCAACATTGCCAAGCTAAATTCTGCTAGCTTGAGGTTATTCTTTGAAAGAAAATTTTAGCGTCTAATTACATGCAAAAAATAACACTAATAGTATAAATTCAAATGTACTCGGAGATCCATAAGTGGATTGGAATTGAACCACTTTATGGAATCTACCACTTTGGCGGTATTTTGATATTTCCATACATCTGTATAATTGGTTAACTAATACTTTATGAACACAATTGTTTTTCGTTTTCTCGATACTTTTATTCGATTGCATTATTATATGCTGCAACAAATATAAATAATTCATCATTATGGTAATTAATAAGGAGTTCCCATGACATCGTGCTGCTTAAGGTTATAAAGAATGTTTTTTGGCGTTTAAAGAAATAACTTTAATTTCAGTGATTAAATTGTATGCATGCAACTTAAATTGTGCTAAAATCTCGAAACTAGTTTTTAGTCAAACCGTCTGCCAGATGAGAGTTCATTGAATTTTTGGCATTGGAGCTTGCCTGGTACAAACAGGTACCTGTGACCTTCCCTCACGTAAGCAGAACTTCTTAGTATTGCGTTTTACCTTTTACTTTCCTGAATTTTCAAGGTGATTATTCAGCATTATGCTGAAATATCATTATTTTCTGTTGTTTACCTTTTTCCAGTGTGAATTGTGCAGTTTTGCCTTTCACTGGCTCTGCAATAAAGGTCTTGTTTATAACTTTACCACTGCAAAACAGGAGTTAAAAATTATTAGATAGCTAAAAGCAAAAAGATAATTTTAGCGCAAATTCTGCATTATTTATTTAATTGACAATTTTAATAACCATTAATAATGGCTTACTCATTGTGCATGACCACGTCGGCTTCCACGCTCCCATCTGATCTGGCTGCAATGGTTTCTTTGAGACATTTGACAGTGTGGCCATGGTCTTCATTAAATCCATTTTTTAAGCAGGCAGTTGCATACCATTCGCCGTTCAGCTGTGTCATATTACAGTTGTTTTAGAGCGACAAAATAATTCTGTATTATTAATTGGGAAATAAAATTTCGCAGTAATATGTTCCATCATAATAAATTGTGCGAAACTCAAGACGTTTACAAATTTTAAACACATTTAGTTATGAGGAAACATTAAGAAATAACTGAAAATTATAGCAGATTTTTAAAACGAAAAAAAGTGAAATAAGTAATTAATTTAAAAAAATTAAAACACATCTAGTCATTAAAAATAAACGCGTAAAAGTGTAAGGCATTTTAGAAAACTCAAAGTGTATAAACGTTCTGTATTGACATATTTATCTCTTAATGTCTTTTCTTTTCTGAGAATTTTAAGAAATTGTTCAAATTACCGTTTGCTTAAAAATTCTGTGGATTAGCTGCATGTATGTTTACTAAGTAGTATGAAGATGCATGTATGAACATCGTTATAACAATGCGTCATTATGGTACTTCCTGTTTAGCTCCCCAGCCATATTAATTATCGTGACCGACCCCTTTTCTTGGTAGATGGAAGAAATTTGAAAAGAAAATAGAATGTAACAAATGACTTTCAAAAATTATTGTAACTTTACCCTTAATGTCATTTTCGTCCAAGTATTTCGATTGATTACTATTTTCTAAATTCCATCTGGAATTTACTTTATTTTCAACAATGTTTTCTATTATCAAATTTTCATAATTGTAGCTGAAATAAATTTCTGTAACAGCAAAGTAATTTGTGTGTTTCTTTAAAAGTATATTATGCTAATCTTTTTTTCCATTCGATGCTGTTTTCATTTTTAGCAAGAGTGCATTGAGCTTTGTCTCATTTACGTTAGGGAAAAAATTGATTTTGACAAAGATGAAGTAAATCAATATGAAAATTATATATAAAAAACTTCGGCGAATTTTAATTATCGTCTGTTAGAAAATTTTTAATAATTTTTATTATACATGAATTGTGCGCACCAAATTAATTCACTCAACCAAATATTCAAGAGAATTTTTAAGGATGCAGATTTGTGATGACAAAAGCTTGACAATTGATTCTAGAGATTAAAAGATTCCACTTGAATGATGTGCTGAGATTGCGCTCTTCAAACTAAGTTTGAACAACAAACTATAGCGCCACAAAGTAATATTATAAATGCAAAACTTACCTTAGAGATGTCCAATGAGGCAAATAATGGAAAATCGGGACATTTTCCAGGCAATGTTGGTGCATGCTTGTGGTCATTGTTATGGGTGTGGTTAGCACCATGCGTGTGATTATGGCCATGGGTGTGGTCAGTACCATGCGTGTGGTTATGGTCATGGGTATGGTTAGCACCATGCATGTGGTTATGATCATGCGTGTCGTCAGAACTATTGTCATTACTTGCTATAGTCAGCGCAAATGCCGACACAAATATTATGAGACTTGCTTTATTGAAAGACATTGCAAATGTACTTTTGAAATGAATTTTGAAAAATATGCCGTAGTAGCTTTTACCGATATGAACGCAAAATATGTCCACTCATATATATATTGGTCCTTGGTTTATATTTACGACCAATCACGATTCAGCGTCCCATTTAACGGAATTTTCTAACTACAGTCATATTTTAAAAAAGATGCCAAGTCATTATACATGCTTTGAGAAATATTTAAACACCTGAAGGTGGAATTGTACATGCATTTAGGTACTTAAAATTACATAGCGAAATGCGTATTACTTGCATGTTAGCGTCTTAACTTCATTATTTTGACATTGCTTAAGGCATTGCATTTGTTTATCATCAGAGCAATGCAATTAGAGTATACATGTCATTTTTTGATTGTTCGCATCAAAATAAATACTTGCGATAAACATTATACTGTAATAGAGGTTTTTCTTGTGTATTATGCTTGGCTTATTTTGTTAAGGAACGGTTTCCTAGAAAAGCAGTAATGTTTATATGATGGACATAATATGACCTAGACCCAATTAGATTCGCTTCCTCTAATAACCCTTTGCGTACGATTTCATAAAAGTATACTTAATCCACAATAATCTTTTTTCGTTTTTGCCAGACGTTTTATATTCATCAAGCTTTTGGGATAAGCATTTGACTAATGTAGCTTTTACTCAAATTATTATACCCTAAATAAGTAAAAACCCAGTTTGTTATAAAATAATTAAATCATAAAAAATAATTAAAGTTATAAAATCATTCGTCACACGCTTACGAAATTTTTGGGAACTGGCTTTCAAGGCATGTTCTTAATTGCCAACGCGTGTGTTGGTCAGGGTGAGGGGGAAAGGAGAGCGGTAGGGAGGGGGGTGAAAGAAGTCATTAGTTTGCTATACCAATTAAAGTCATAAAACATATCGCCGATTATTTATCACTGGCATTTTAAAGAAGATTGATACAAATTGCAATGTTTAAAACAAATTTAAAATAATTTTATTATTAAATGTGCTACTGCTGTTGATATTACAGTTTTCAAGCATGCATTATATACTGTGAATCAAAATAATCATGCTTCTCTGTTTCAATCCTCTAAATTAAAAATTAAGCAAGTTGTTTTCATGTTATTACGAATGTTTTTATTACTTGAAAAAATGTTTTAGGTACAGCAAATGTCAGCAAAGTCCCGGCACTACATTAAAGTAAGTTAGTAATTGCAATCTTCACCCAATTAGTTCTAATTAACAGTCTTGAACAATTGGTTGTAGAGGATCTGTAATATTCAATCTATTGAGTAGCTCGTTGACGTTAACCAATCCGGCCGCTGCTAAGATTGGTGAACGTGAAAATACTTGCACAACATCTAAAGAATAAAAGAAAACGCATGGTCAAATTTTGAGCATGTGCGCAATAATTACAGCAAATTGCGCACATGTGTAACATTTTGCAAGTAATATTAAATGAATATATGCATGTTAAACTATGGCCAAAAAAGCACGGTACAAGTAAAAAATAGCATCAGTAACCTTTTTACTGCAGGTGTTAAGAAAATATATTAAACGCTTTGAGGTGAGCAGAAAATTGAACTTGAACAATCACACCATTAAACCTTATTGAAGTTGATATTTCTTTGCAAAGGAAAATTTGGCCCTTAAGATTATATTGACTTCACATTTGTAAGGTTATATTATAGCGTTTACTGTAACATACATGTTAAAAAATATGGCATATTTTTGACGTCTTGGCAATGATACTAAATTACTAAGTTTATTAGTTTGATGTAAAATTGGTTTGCATCAAATGGATATTTCGATAAATATCAATATAACGTGGCATTATATGTTATGTAATCCTGCAAAAACCACTGTTACTACAACACTGTAGGCCTAGAATGACTTTATATACATGTATATGTATGTATTAATACAGTTTCAAATGTTGAAATATTTACAAGCGTTATAAGCGTAAGATTGTATAAGTTGAACTTTATTACTTACTATTGCATTTTAGCTAGTTTTTCACTTAGAAATTGACCTTGATCACTGATACTCTAACAAGGTAGACGATTTGACGTTTTTAAATACTTACATCCATGATTGTTATCATCAGCTGCGCATAGGACGGAAACTAAATAGCTAGTGTTGTCAGTTCCGAGTATGGTTAATGAGTTTTCCTTTCCATGTTCAAATCTAGACTCTTTTTTAGAAACAAAAAACATTTATATGTGAAACACATTTAATAATTATACATACATGCATAAATTAAAACGCATTAAATAAGAATACCTGTATATGTACATAGCTATTTGTTACCTTTGATACAATAATTAAATACACGCCTTAATAAAAAATTATCTGTAAATATATTGGGTCATTGGTCGAGTGTAAGGTATACTTATTTTTGTAACTAATACGGACATTTAACCTACTATATGTACCTGTATCGTTTTTTTCATTTTGACTTTTAATAATTAATGGTCGTTTTAACTGGATTATGCACCCTATCATGAACCTATTTATCCTCTGTCTTTTTAAAATTATGACTGTTAAAAATAACTGACTATCGTATTGTAGTTGAATCAAAATCTGCTAACCAAATTGGATTTAACATTTTAAATTCATTTTTTGGAAAATTTTGAAGTTATAAGCACTTGTCTAAATATAAATGGCTTAATGTATTTTAACTATAATTAATTAATTACGCTTTATTGATAGACTTTGAATAATTGGATAACCTATATGAATTTAAATTACAGCTAAACCATATACATTTACAAATTTTTCACAAAATCTGAATCAAGTTGTTTTTTAATCCATTTATATGATAATAAAGGTTGGTAATGAATAATTGAATTTTCTTAAAAATTAACTAGATTATTTCATGTTTTTTATGGTATATGCTAAAAATAGTATGAATAATATCTGTTGATTAGAAGGTATTTGTTTGCAGGAGTTTTAATGAGTGAATTATATGTTAAATATTTACTTCAAAATACATGAATTACTGGACAAAATCCAAGATGCTTATTATTATGGCTGTGTAAACCATAATACATGTACTTATGAGTATTTATCACTAGACATTAAACAAACCTTTGATAAAAAGCACTCATGATAATGTGCATTGCTAGAAGAAGGTCGCTATTTTAAACTTGTAAGGTCGCTCAGGTATGTGTCAAAGTAATGCAGTAACTATTTAATAAAGGGTTTGATTCCTGTACTAATTGACTTACCTCTAATTAGGTCAAATGTTGCGTTATTGCCTTCTGCAGGATTTGCAACAAATATCTTCTTAATCACACTGCCACTAAAAACAAAATGTGTCATCATCGTTGGAGAAAACATTTACAGAATTTTTGATTTCATATTGATATAACCACCTAGATTTTATATTAAAAAACAGGAAGCCCATTATTTGATCAATTTTTATCAGTAAGAAGCTGACCACATGTCGTTTTTTACTATCTCTCAGCTACTGTACTGTTTCTAACAATAAAATTGGGCTAAATTTTTATTAAAAGTTTGACACCCCTGACAATTATTTCGAGATATGCTCCTGGCGGTGGTATAATAGGGCGGGTGAAAACCTCATACCCAATTTACCGGACATATTCCAATTATTTGGTCAGCACTTTATCTGGCTCTCTCGAAATGTGTATGGATTAGTAAAATTTGCAAGTCACACTTACTCTCTGTTAATGGAAAACTCCGATTGAATGCTTCCATCAGCTTTGGTACTAATTGTTTCTGTCAGACATTTATCGATATGGCCATGGTCATCGTTAAATCCTTTCTTGATGTGGTAAACTCCAAACCAGGTGCCTGTTATCTTTGTTTGAAATTATACATTTGTCAACTTATAACCCAAGTACATATCAGTTCAAATTAGATAGCGTTTTGAGCATTTATCTCAAAAAGAAACTTAACATCACTTTCTTTATTTTTCTTCACTTTTGGACATGGTGCAAGTTATGAAAGTTCCTTAATTTTAAGTTAAACATTGGTTTACGAAAGATTGCTTCAAACATGTTCGAAAAGGCTATGTTATGTAATTGGTATTTTTGAAGGGAAATGTAAAGCATTACTAAGCGACAACATTATATGTTGTCATGCAATGTGGGCACGTGCTTGTATGCATTAATTGTTACTTAAGCATTATCATTGTTTCTTAATTTGCTATGTTTAAGATAGATGAATTTATATATATATATGCCTACATTTCATGGTGACATTTTGAGTTTATAATTCTTTTTATAATCGGACTGAATAATGTGAGTTTAGCATCAGACGAAAAATTATATCTTTTATAAAATGCGAAAAGAATGTAATGGATTAAAGTCTTTGATATGTTGTTGCAATAAAGGTAAAGTGGACAAAACTCGATCAACGTTTGTAAAATATAA
>JAQIXS010005145.1:0-13328 GCA_034700785.1 Rossiulus vilnensis
CCCTCTGAGCCAGATGGCCTTTGCCGATGGGGAAGATCTAAGGGCGGAAGAAAGCAATAAAATGAAGTGATGTCACACCCCCCCACATGAAGGTTAAAGCGGTGCCGGAATGTTAAGAGGACAGCACTTGAGGAGAAGAGTGAGTTGGGATGAGATGAAGCAGAAGCGGGGGCGTTAGCGTGATGGAATGACACGAATAGGTTAGGAACGCAAACCACCATACCCAGCCACGTGCGTCTTAATGAAATGCCTTACGCGTAATTGCTCCCACCCGCGCGGAAGCGACGATGGTACTCGCGTAGTATCTCAAATTCGAGATCGGGTAGATCGACGTGTTGGCCCTGGTTGATGGGATGTAGCATTCGTTGTTTGGGAATTTGATACCCGTTATCCCAATGGGCGTGGCAGAGGTGAAAGACACCTTGGACGTGGGAGCAGTGGAAACACACTTCGCATCCACCACCCGGTCTGCCCGTCATGGTTAGGTCGAGCCATATCTGGTAATCTCGATCTCCCGGAATGGGTAAGATATAGTGCTCGCGAATGCGGACTTTGTCGGCCCAGGTGCTTCGGTAAATAAACTCCTTGGCAGCCAGTGACTTCGGGACCCGGCAGGGGTCCGGAATCTCCAAGAATTGGAAAAGATGCAAATAGTGACCGAGGGTTTCTGAGTACAGGTGCCAGGAGTGGCCGGTGTGGTTGACTGGGAATGTCTGACGATACGGGCGGATGACATACAACGGTAGGTGAAAACCGGGCCGGTATGTCTCGCCAGTAGGCGGCCAGATGCATCGCTGGTAGTCGGGAGTGTCCCACGGTGGTTCGATGATGGGTGGACGGTTAGGTCCGACGTGTTCGACATCATATATGGCGTGAAAATCGCTCTCGTGTAACCCTGCAACCTTGACCTTAATTGGTGGTGACGGGGTACGTTGTTGACAAGCGGCACCCGACATTAAGGTGATATCCCTGGGGATGATTTCGTCGATGTCCGAGGGCAGGGAGTCGGACGAGGAAAGCTGTTGATCCCGTCGAACGTAGACCTGTAGTTGACTGCATGACTGTACCTCAGAGTTAATCTGCTCGTCGGGTGGCTTAGTTGAGTTGGAATCGTCAGAGTTAGGAGCCGGGTTCGGTGTTGACATCTCAATCCATGTGGTGGTACGTGCTAGAGTGGTGGGAACATAAGCCGCCAGAGCACCGTGGATGGTCTCAAGATGATCTTTCGAAGATGCCATGAACGATCTAATTTCGGTGAATGATTGGGTGAGGGCAGAATGTTTAGCACTTAAATCGTTGAACCGATCCTGAAGGTTGCGAACTGTTTCATCTCGAGCCTCAAGTTGTTCCGTAAGGCGAAGATGACGTCGATCTGCCCTCTCGTTGACGCTCTTTATTTGTGACTTGGTGTGTTGGAGGAGATCTTTCTCGTAAGCGGAAATGCGGTCACAGGAGGCACTTAACTTAGAGGCAACTCGTTGCAGATCGTCCGCTGTATCTCGCAGGCCCTCTGTGATGGATTGTGTGGAGGGCAGCGGAGGAAAATCGTAGACTCCGGATATGTTGTTTTCGTCGGCCATCTTCGTTTGTGTCGGCTTTGTTGTGGAGTCCTCCGACGTTGTTGGCGGGTCAGGCGCGCCTCTGGGTACTGGAAGCGGGATGGTAGTCAGCGGCGTGTCGAACACCCGCTGATAATCTCTTAGAAGTTCTTCCGAATCGGTGAGAAGCTTGAAGAGTTCGCTTGTGGTCAGTTGATGAGCCATGGTGAAACAATCACGATAGATGCTGTCAACAGAGTGAGACAAAGGCAGGTTTTGGAGCGGGTATGGTGCTGCGACCTAGTGAGCGAATTGTGGAGGGCGTGTTTAAAGAGAAGTGGAATGGCGGGATATTCGAACATGCGGTGTTAGTAGGGGTGGGCTAGAGAAAGGGCTAGCGGGGCCAATAGCGGTATGGGACGTATTCTGCTAGAAGGTCATCATCTGTTTGTATATCGCCGTTGTTGTAGTACAGGGGTGACCACGGGATAGGGTATTTGGGGGCCAGGGAAAGGTCCCAGGCTTTGTTGATCAAAACTTGGGCAGCCCGACAACATTTGAACAGTGTTGTGCGCTCGGCGTTTGCCTGTGCCGGGTAATTATGGATGAGGGATTTTAGGTCGATGAAATGGGTAAGGGTGACAAGTTGGGACATCTCCCTGTCTCGGTCCATATCATCAAAACTCTGTTGCGTCAGGTATGCAGATGTGAAGGTGGTGAAGGCGTTGACAACGGCATGGCCAAAGAAGGAGATGACGACGGAGTGAGCGAGGTGGATGTCATTGATGGTTAAGGCTTGGAAACGTAGAGGACGGTGGATGACTCTACCAGTCCTGGTGACCTGGAGGTCGGTTCCTTTGTCTGCGGGAGCCTCTTCTGCGATTCCAGGTGTGATGACCCCTTCTGTTACAGGTGAAGGCAAGGGGATGGATGGTGGCCGGCCTCTGAGCCTCGTGCGGAGAACGGGTAAGGTGGGGTGTTCGTCTTCTCCCTCTCCACAGATGAGAGGAGTGAGTGCTGTAAAGTGATACTGGCCGATAGAGATGGCCCGAAGGGGATCCCAAAGCTCGTACACGCAGGGGGTGATTTGCCGGTGTATGTAGTAGGCGCCGTCCCGACGTGGGGCCAGTTTGGAGGTGACGCCTTTCGCCGCGTCGCTGTGTGGTCTGGAGTTAACTAGAACCTTATCCCCAACTTCGAAGACTGGAATGGCAACGTCCATGTTGTGTGTATCCCGACGAGCATCCTGTGCTGACTCGAGGCGCGACTGCATTTGTAGTAGGGAGATGGCGGTGTCGCTGAGGAAGTCAGAAAAGGAGTGTTGCCGAAATGAGGGATCTTCACAAGTGTGGGAGAAGGCCAGAAGGTTGTCTTGAGGGGATCTTGGAAGTCTAGCGAAAGTGACCTGGAACGGGGACAGCCCTCTCGTTACGTTGTCCGCCGTATTGATGGCCCATCGTACAGCCGGAATGTGCCGTGACCACTCAGTTTGGTCCGTAAACGCTTGAATCGCTAGCTTAACTTTCAGATCACGGTGTCGGCGTTCCACTGGGTTGGCTTGGGGGTGATGGATGGCTACCCGTCGAATGGTGAAGCCAAGTGCGTTGGCGGCTTGGTCCATGATGGACGATAGGAATTGAGGGCCATTATCGCAAATGACGGTTTTGGGTGTGCCATATCTCATGCATATCTCATTGGTGAGAAGTTTGACTATCGTCTCTGCTGTAGCCCCCACGGTGGGGAATAGCTCGGTGAAGCCGGAGCACACATCGCATGCGGAGAAGATGTGATTAGTCCCGTCCCTGCCCGGGGGGAACGGGCCCATGAGATCGACGCTGAGGACCTCAAATCTTAATGGAGTGGGGGATGAGGAGAGGTGTGTGGCAGAGGCGATGCTGCTGGCCTTGAAGCGCTGGCATTCGGGGCAGGCCTTAACGTATTCTTTGACCATGCGGCGTATGCCTGGCCAGAAATAGCGACGTAGTATGCGTTGTGTGGTGCCCAGTGCCCCTAAGTGACCTGCTTCCGGGGTGTCATGGTTCCATCGAATGACTCGGGTATAGAGGTTGTCCGGTATGATTAGCCTGGGCTCGTCGGAGTCCAGGAAGTGGAGAAATCTGTATAGAAGGTGTTCGATGAGTACGAACCCTCTGTTGACCATGACCGCGGCCTCGATGGCCCCCTCACCTGCTTCATTCTCCAGTTGCTGTATGATCCGCGAGCAGAAGGAGTCTTGACGTTGAAGTAGGCGGAACTCCTCAGAGGTGAGTGGCAGCTCGTCGATGAGGAGGGCGTGTATCAGGACCACGGGATCCGACTCGCCGTTTGGTCTGGAAAGCATATCCGCAAGTTCATTCATCTTGCCTGGGATGTGGACTACGTCGAAGACGAATTGTTGGATAGCCATCACCCATCTGGCTAGGCGTCCTTGGGGTTCAGTGACGGTGAGTAACCATCGGAGGGGGCTGTGATCTGTGTGGACGATGATGGGCAGACCCTCGATGTATCCCCGAAATTTAGAGACGGCCCATATGACCGCCAGGGCTTCTCGCTCCGTGGGTGAGTAGTTCCGCTGGGCATCATTGAATGACTTGGAGGCGTATTCTACGACTTGGATGTCCGGTGGGTCACCCTGTGCCAGGACGGCTCCCATGGCCACATGGCTGGCATCCGTGAAGATGTGGAATCCAACGGAGTAGTCTGGCTGAATAAGTATGGGAGCTTGGCATAGTCGGGATTTGAGTTCGTCAAAATTGCGCCTACATTCATCCGAAAAGTGGAAGGGCACGTCCTTTTTTAGGAGGTGATTAAGCGGGTCAGCTAGGTCCGAGAGCGAGGGAATGAACTTAGAGAACCATCTGCATGATGCGAGAAATGATTTCACGTGACGAACCGTTTTTGGATAAGGCATAGCCAGGATGGCGTCCACTTTGCTTTGTTTCGGTTTGATGCCTTCCTTGGAGATGACATGGCCAAGGAATGTTACTTCTTGAACGAAGAACGTACATTTCGACCTGTTAAGGACTAGTCCTGTACGTAGGAGAGTTTTGATGACAGTCTCGATGTCCGCAAGGTGTTGAGCGACCGTGGAGCTGAGGATGAGCAGGTCATCCTGGTAGGCCCGGGCGAGGATGCCGTCTAGGTTGGCCAGAATGTTGTCGATGACCCTCTGGCAGTGAGCCGCTGAGTTGCGCGCTCCCATTGGCATCCGAGTGTAGAGGAATGTGCCGAACGGTGTGACGGTAGCCAAATAGCGTTGAGAATCCTCATGCAGTGGTATCTGCCAGTAACATTGCGTGAGATCCAATGAGGTCATGACCGGAGAATGTGGTGTTTCGGCGATGAGTTGGTCTATGCGCGGTAATGGGTAGCTATCCGGGACGGTGACCTTATTGACCGCCCGGAAGTCTGTGACTAGCCGTACCTTGGCTGGGTTGTCTGCTTTCTGGATCAGCAGGGACGGGGCAGCCCAGTCCGACTTGCCCGGAATCATGAATCCTTTGTCGACTAGTTCTTGAATGGCTTGGCGGAGCTGATCCCTCCTTTTGGGGGATTGTGCGTAGAGTTTGGAACGGATGGGAGGCTGGCCTGGAATGATGGATATGCGTTGGGGCTCGACGTGTGCCGGTGGTCCGGGGGGTTGGAAGACCTCGGTTATGGAATTAAGAAAGGTGTTGACGAGTCGGATTTGTCCTGAATCCAGCATGGTGCCTTCGTCTGCCCGCAAGTCGTGGGATCCGTTGAAGTGTGCAGCTGCGGATGTCAGGGAGGTGGATGTCGCGAATGACCAGTTTTTTGTGGCCGGGTGAACAGAGATGCCCTGGGTGCTCATAAAGTCCAGGCCGAGGATGAGTACGTCGCCTTTGAAGAAGGGTGCTAGTAGAAGTTTGTGAGGCATGTCTCTGTCCTCGATGGTGACTGTGATCTCTGCTTCATACAGCGTCTGGTTGCGCGGGAGTTGATCGGCCAACTGGACCACTTTTGACACGGAGGACAGGATGACCCCTTCCTGTCGGAGGCGGTTGTATAAGGACTCCCCCCCCACCGATGAGTTGGAACCGGTGTCGAAAATCGCTTTGGTAGGGACACCGTTGATGCTGCAGGCGGGTTGAATGAACGGGCCTTCGTCGAACGGGGATTGAGAGTGTAGGGCCAGGATGTGAAGAATCTGAACGCGAACTTTGTCGGCACACTTATTGGGACAGGAGTGAATGGAGACATGTGGGTATCCACAGCCTCGGCAGCCCGCCGGACCCTGATGGCCGGCCTGGCGTTCTTTAGATAGGGGCTCAGTTGGCTTGTCCGGTGCGGAGGTCGCCCGGCGTCTGTCCGAGTGATGGTACGAGGGTCGAGGGCGGTGGTCTTCACGCCTCGACGAACGGTGTTGGGTGTGTGAAGAGCGTGAGCGGTGTTCCGAGGACTTGTGAGCGTGCCACGAACCGGAGTCTGTCAGTATGCGTTCCGCGTGTAACGCCGCGGACCAGACATGGGATGTGGTGGGTAGTAGGCGTTTGTCCATTTTCTCTTTGATCGCCCTGTGTAGAGCTTCGAACATCGTGTCCACCTTCTGCGCTTCGGACATGGGGTCCCTCAGGGACTCGATGAGATCCGATAGCTCGTTTAAAAATTCATTCGTGCGGCTGCCGGCTTCCTGGCGCAGTTTATGTAAGGTGCGTTTAATGTCCGCGTCGGACGCGGCCTTGTTGAATCGCGTGCTCAGGCAGTGTATGGCCTCTGCGTAAGTGGAGACCATGCACCCTGTACGTGACCACCACTTGAGGGCATCGTCCTCCAAAACCCAAAACAGTGCAGCATAAGCTTGTTCTTCCGCAAGCCCATTGTCATCTTTAAACGCCGTGAATTTGCGGAGCCAGCTGTCGAAGTTGTCCTTCTTGCCTGTGAACGGTCGAAGGCCTTTAAACATTTCTGTGAAAGTGACCGGGACCGGGAGACCTGTAGTTGTAGAATTGGTTACTGCTGCCCGCGACGTTAGTGGAGGGGGTTTGACTTGCGGAGTGGAGAATGCGGGCGTAGGGTGTCCAAATGCTGTCGGGGGTGGGTAGGGGATCGCGAAGGGAAAACCCGCTTCCATGTGTGGGTGAGTGGGGGGGGGATAGAAAGGGGTTCGCGCCGGAAGGTGATGTGGTGGATATTTGGGTGTCCAGGTGGGCAGCCGGGGTGGGAAGGATTTTACATCATCCGGCTGAAACAGGGGGGGTTTTGTCGGAACTTTAGCTGTCCCGGCCGTCGAGATGTCTCGGATTTGCAGTCGCTGGAGCTGGGATTGCAGCGCCCGAGACACGTCCCTCTCTTGTTGTAGAAGATGCTGAGTGCGCTGAAGTTCTGTCTCTAGTGGCGATGGAAGGGGTGCGTTCTCCAACTGGCTAGGCGGCCAGTGTGTAGGGAGTTTGCTGAGGTCGGCAAGCGTCGTACTCTTGGGTCTATTGAGAGAAAACTCGCTTGTGGGGGTGAATTGGGGAAGGAAAGGGGATGGGGAGTATAGGAGTGGACCGCGCGAGAGTGGACGGACGTGTCTGCTGGTTGGGGAAGACATATCGAACACCGTATTCCGGGGTGTCTGCTCCTGGCTGAGGATGTGTTGCTCGGCGAACGTCTGAGGTTGCGCTGCGGCGGTCTTCGGAGTGGCTAGCTGAGTCGTTGGGCCGGAGTCCATTTGTAAAGATGTGAAGGGCCAGTGAGGTCGTGCTTGGTTGGGCGCCAGTTATGAGGGAACTAACGTTCCCACTTGTAGATGTCTTCGTCTTGAGTATTCGCATGAATAAAAGTCAGGTCAGGAGTACGAGATGTCCAGTTTGGTCCTTTTTATTCAGTATAGTTCATACAGGTTGAGCGATACATAAAGTTCTCATAGGAGGAACCATTCCCGCCTCATTATCATATGGGAGCCCGAAAACTACAGTGGGCGACCATGTGAGAGGTTTTTGCCTAACTACAATGTAACTGAGATAAGTTTAAATGCAAGAACAACAGTTAGATAGAAAAATACAATTTAAGGCACGATGCAATCTTCGCGTTGGTGCGCTCGATGAGAGGACCGATAGGTCCGTACGCGTAGACGGTCGTAGGCTCTCTGTTCTCCCTCCGGCGTTTCTTGATGATGTTTTCTTTGGGCCTCTCGAAACTCAGCAGGGTGTCTTCCTGTGATCTGGTTGTAGTGGGCCCTCTGAGCCAGATGGCCTTTGCCGATGGGGAAGATCTAAGGGCGGAAGAAAGCAATAAAATGAAGTGATGTCACATAAGCTGATTATTATTTCCGCCGATCCCCCTTTATATACCCTAATTTCTTCTGACCTTATGGGATAAGGCCTCCCGTGCTACCCCTGATGCTTCATTAGAACAACTCCTTTAACCTTATACATGTCACATCCCCCCAACTGCCAACAAAGTAAAAATTTCCATAAAAACATAAATAAGCAATAAACATGAGAATAACACTAAGCTTCACCGCGACGAATCCTGAACTCCATTATTTCCATGATCCACATGTGTAGATCCTCGATGGTGCAGGTAGGGCCCGACCTTTGCTAAATCGCCGCATAGGTATAATCGGGCACGCCCGGTCCCAGTGCGCGAGACAGATATCGTGGCAGTGTCCCTTGTTCACGCAGAAGCAGCACACGTTTCTGCCGTTGTTGTTTGTTATGCGCAATTATCTAATTATGTGCGAGTGTTTTATTTTGTGAAAAGATATGGTTATATAAGTGAAACAAAAACTGGATGAGGATTTTCCGAGGAATTTTGTAAAAGAGGATTCCGGGGAGGATTTCCTGCACCGTATGATTTACAGTTGGATTATGATTTTCCATAGAATTTTGTGACCAATCAATATAGGTGAATACGTAGGTAAATACCTCTACAACAAACCAAGACAACAGTTGGTTAATTTGCAAAAATTAACAGACTACATTTTACATAACTATTGGCTAGTTACCGTTCAGTGGAACACCCTGTACATCGTTTTTTAATTTTTTTTAATTTTTACGAACTATTTTCATTGTATACAGGGTGGGGCATTTAACACAAAGCATCCAAATTCCATAAAATGTCTTTGATAAATGTTGGTTAGGTAGGAGAGGGAAGGTGAATTGCATTTTGAATTTGGCGGTCATTTCAAGATCGATGCTATTTTTGTCAATGATAACCTGACTTTTTGAATATAGATTATGCTAAGCAAAAAAATAAGCAACATTTGTCTGAAGCCATTTTTGTATTCATTGACTATTTCCAAAGATATGTGGTTTATGTCAAAATGGAAGGAAAAAAAGCAAGAATGTCGATTCGAAGGATACATTTTATTCAAAGGAAGGAGGAAGATGTGTATATGGACGTAGTGACTTTCCCAAATTGTTGCACACTTCTTGCAAGAATACATTCCCGATATATTTCGCCACAAGTCAGTTGTAAAATGTGTAAATCTAGTTAACACTTGTACCTCATGCCTTGTTTCAGTTTCAACGAATGGTTACGCACGGAAAACACTGCCCGTTTTTCAAAAAATAGGGATTACAAAGCGGACACTTTTCATTCAAAGGTAAGATGCTGTATTTCTTGAAGAATCCTCCTTTTGGGAATGTCATTGTTAATTTGGTAACTTTTTCTAGGGTTTTCTCCGGATTGCCTTCTAGATCGGACTGTGATTGATCAAACGGTGCTTGTGTCGGTGCTATTTCGCCTTGATTTTCCAAGTCCGTTGACGTGGTTTGTACGTTTCCATTAGAAACTCTTTGAATTATATGTGGCCGCTTAGTAGCCCTTAATGATGTCCATGGTGTTGTTGCTCTTGCTGCTCGCGGTGTCGCTGTGGGCTGTTCCCTAACCGAATCGGTTGCATCTTCCTCCAGTGTAACAGCAAACTGTTCTCTCTCAGAAGATGCATAATCAAGAGGTAAATTTACTTCCCAGGAGGTCCTGATGGAGGGCAACCGAGATGGTGCGGGGGAAGTAGGTAGTAAAACTGCGAAACGCTGTGTTTGCGATGGCTGCTGCTGAGCTAAATTTCGGATGTTATTTCTTCGGTTTGCAGGTGGAACAAATGAAGGAAACGGAACTGATGGCCGAAGTGTGCTAATCGTAGATTTTTCGCCGAATACGGCCGGACCATGTCCTGTGTCTGGGATCGGAACTTTTTGAGTAGTAGTCTGTGTCGCTGCTCTGGACTGTTCAAGTGTTGTTCTGGACGTTGGAGTTACTTGGGAATGTGATCTGGAGGAAGCAAACTTGGTTCTTCCGCGGAAGTTTGCCGATCGTGGAATATTCGTTGTTTGGTCAACAAGCTGTGTAATTATTTGGGGCACATCCGAAGAAGGGTGGAACGATTTTTGTTCGGACGATTCCAGGATTGCTCGGGCCGAGGAAATCGGCACATGCACGTCAGCATTGAGGTTAGTGTTTCCGTTTATACCATTTTGCTCACGTGTGCTGGCAGGCTTCAACTTCCAGCCTGATTCTTTAAGTTTCACCTCGTGGACAACTGGCTTGTTGACATTTAACGACTGAGGCGGTTGTTTTGCCTCACTGGGCAATGGTACAACATACTCGGTGGAGGGGTTATTGCTGACTAAGCCACTATCAAATTTTTCGAATGGGAACATTTGTTTGTTAACTTTATACAGCTCCAGTGTGCGTGTGCAGTTCACCTGATACCAATGGGCACAGATGAGATGCTGCTGGTGGAAAAGTGTGCCGTTTGGACAAAGGTAACTAAATTTGTTGCCTTTCATGTCACACATGTGATAAACCTGAAACGAAATTGTTATAGATTAGTCCATTGCCCTCTTAATTGGCATGTTAAAACAATGTTTTAACATTTTGGCTAGTTGCCAATTGTTCGTCAATTCAGGATCAACTGATTTCCAGAACAACTTACTTGACATCTAGTTGTAGGATCGGGATCGGCATAGTAGCCGACTGAGCGTTTTCTACAGTCAAATGATGTCCGAGGGATGGTCCTGAGGGCTGGGTAATCTCCTGGCTTGAAGAAAAGAATTAGTGTTGTAATGATTTGTTATTTAATATGAATGTTATCAGCAAAACAATTATTTATTTTTTATCAGTTAAATAAACTCATTGTTTATAAATTTGTGTTTGTCCCAAGTTTTCCTTACCAAATGACATACTTTGCTTTGAATTGTGATGCATCATTACATTTTAATTGTGCAAGTGCTAAATGCTTGACAATTCAGTCACAACGTTTTTCGGTCGATTCGTTTCACATAAATTAATTTATTGAGTTATTTTTTTGCGGTTCTTATCATTTTTTCATGTTGATTTATTTTTGTAAAAGTAAAATCTGTTCTCTGAAAGCGAGACTTCCCTGCATGGCAACCTAGTATTCCATGTTGCGTGGTGGTTTTTTAAAGTTTATTGAATCTGTTAATAAATGGACAACCATTGGGGAAAGTAAATTTTACAATTATAATAAGTATTTAAAGGGAAAATGTGTAATTTTTGCATGATTGGCATGCTTTTGGCTCAGCTTTAATTGCTCGTTAATGATTTTTAGTCAAAAGTAATCAAAAATGTACTTTTTTTATTTTGCTAAATCGCTAGATTGTAAAACATCAAAAAAACATTTGTAGAATTAAATTAGTTTATCCTTTAAATTCCGTGCATTTTTTTCCCAAGTGTAATATTGACTCACCTGGGGTCGGCGCTGGGCTGCAATGAAAGTGAAACTACAGCAGCAGCCAAGTAAGAAGAAGGTCCACAGCATTTCGCCTGTAATTAAAAAAGAAACATTTAGTATGAGCAATTTAAAACGTTTAATAACCCCGTTGATCATGTAATTTATCTCTACTCTGCAAACTGGGTTAATAGACTGAAGAACAGTATTTACTCCTATAGAAACGCAAAATTTCAAATGCTAATCCATCGTCGCATTTTATTTAATTTGCGTTTCTGGAGCAATAAAAATATAACACATTGCTATATTTCGCATCTTATTGAAAATAGTTACATTCGATGTAAAATCGCAAGGCCAGTCACACGAAAATAACCGTCTCAAAAGGATGCCCTCCAAGCAAAAAATATGCATTTTTGCTTCAAATACTTAACATCAATACTAAATGTATTCTCTTCCGTATAGAATTGTCTCGTACAATTTGAAGATACCCGATTAAGATTAGATTGAAAAAATAATTAAGCAAGGACAAAACCAGTTTTGTTACCTGCGATGCCCATATTCGCAGGTTTTATTGCGGAAATTAGGGAATGAACACAATTCCGGCGTATACAAACGGGACATTTAGTCATATTCGTTAGTTCAGACTTGATGAAATATTTAAGGTCATAGTATACCCAAATGTTACACTAGTGATCATTATGATTTCATCATTCGATTTCATGGTTAACGTTTAATATCGCAAGTAGCAGCATTCGCATGCTTGTCGAGTTTGGTGCCTTTGTTAGTTTACCGACATACTATCGTCTTCGTTAGGTAACCGGATATGCAATTTGTTTAGCTTATTTGGCCTAAGGAAATTGCGCCGTTGAACGTATAAGGCCCTTTGCCCTACAAATTAAACCGGGATCAATAGCCCAATTGGTTATCTCGTTATTTCTTATTGTCAACCACAGCATATAGAGCAAGGGGAGACAAGCATGCAGAAGGTTTCAGGTAAACGTGTTTTCTTATTAATTATGACGCATGTGTTCATTTCTTCCATGGACTAATTGCATTTCTATGCAGTTTTTACCTGTACCACTCGAAATCTGTGGTAAAAAAATTCACCTAGACTGCTTATGATTTTTCACTGCTGAAAGATAAAGATTTCTAAACGATTTAAAATGTATGGAAAGATCAGCACTCGTGATGGTGCAGCATGCGCTTCAACAATTTTCTTAAAAAGCGCTGTCAAGTTATCAACTTGTGTGGTTGGGTCCTGTTCTGTCTTCTTATGCTAATGACTGTCGTATCAGTAGGTTTAGATCTGTGGGCGATGTTAACGCGGTCGATGGAGAAAAATATGCGGTTCAAATGTGCAGGCCCACGTGTTGCATGCTATTACAGGTTTTTATTAGTGCATGTTCTTTCAGATCTGTTAGTTATCTCAGTAACAAACGGGCTGGGCGTATCAGGACTTTTCCTGATGAAGGTGGGAAAAAAGTTGAAAATTGCATCCCCTAAGTTAGAACTGCTCATCAAGCTTTAACCGTTTAATTCTTTTTATTTGGAGGTAAAACGATGTATCATGAAAATGTAGGACAAAAGAATAAAAAATGAAAACATCATTGCACTGTTTTACTTCATTTTAATCCTCGGCAGTTTTGAGGCACTCAAATCTGGCTAGACAACAGCATTGCAAAGAAATTGCATAAGATGCGTTTTGTGTGTTTTCCATTAATATTTTCTGCATAAACCCCGTTTTTATACTGGTTTCAAATTCTAAAACTACTGACACAGTGTTCATACTGATTTACGAATAATTATATCTTCATTGAATTGATGATTGCTATAATCATGACCTCTATGCGAGAGAATGGTGATAACAAGCTTATCTGGTTATAAAGAAAATGGAAAATTCGATACTTTTGTAATTTCGCTATATCGAATTAGACTGCATTCTACAATAGTTATCAAGACTTTAATCGAAAAAGTTTGCAGTAAAATGTTTAAACGGTATTTTAAATTGGCCTGAATTTCAGAATGTTCTTGCAATAAAGATTCCCTCAGCGATTAAAATATATGGCCGCAGTGACCTTGTTAATAGTTTGTTTGTGTTTAATACAAGATTCGTTTTACACGCACTGACTGGGCAACTGGGACCATGC
>JAQIXS010005146.1:0-13327 GCA_034700785.1 Rossiulus vilnensis
ATTTTTTATTGCTTTTCGTGCTCGCGTTTCGATCCCGTTCGGCTAAACCGAACGCGTTTGGAATCCTGTCTGAACGAAGTATAAATGACATCGTTTGTGGTGTGCGTTTAATTAAGTCGGTCATTTTCAAAAGGGTTCATCTCCAATTTGTTTTCTCAAATTCAGTTTTTCGATAGATATCTAGTGTCACACTGTCGACATATCTATTCCATATGACAATTGACTATGTTTCATCCATTAACGCACTTCTAGACGGGATAATACTCAAGCATTGATTTGAAAAAATAGCCATTTCCTGGAAATTGCCAGTTTTCAAAATGACCTAAGTGTGTGCATGGAATGTTGTCACTGATTACGGGAGACGACATACCGGACGATAGGGGTTTACTCTTATTTATTTTTCCTGATATTTTTTTCTTGTTTTTTTCTTGCGTTATATCTTTGCGGTTTTCATAAAAATTCCCGTTTTTTGTCATAAACGTGGACTTAATCTTTTGACAAGCCAAAGTTCATTTTGACAACTGGTAAACTCCTCACATCATTAAAAATAACTTTCCTAGTACCAAAAAATGTGTGAACCCCATTGGATGTTAAATTACATGTATATGCGTTTTTTCTTCGCCTGTAAAATTTCGAAAAACAAGAGTTCACTTCCTTTTGAAATGACCGATTCAATTCGTTTTTGCACCATGTATACTATTTGAACATTTAAAAGCGGATTTTATTAAGAGTATACTACCTTCCTTCGGAGCCCACAAGTCCATGACGTTTCCCAAAATCGGCAGTGTAGGCGGTCCAGGCAGTGCGTCAACCATCCTGGCATAATGCGTGTTTTTGGTCAAGACGAGAAGTAGCTTGCCTATAAGCACAGCGGCCACTATTCTACCTGTCCAATTTAAAACGGTTATTATCGAGCCCACGTCCATACTTGATAATTTAAAATTTTTTTCACAAAAACATTTCTAATAATTAGATTTTCACTACTGAAACAGTTATTGTCTTATTGAGTATTTAGCTGTTTCGGAACATCCCTTAATACAAGTACACACGAGTTACAGTTAATTTAGTTTAGATGATAATAGGAGAGGTTTTGTCCCACTTCCGCGCTTATCTCAAATGGCACGAAGAGTCAAAAGCCCAGTCGAGTATAATTTTACATCCCGTATTGAATTTCGGTTTATTCAGACGATGCAGATAGCTTACAAACGTTTATATCTATCAACCCATAATTAATTTAAGCGCATGATACGGGTCACTCTCAAGGACCTTAGTATGTTGATACGACAATTGACGTTTAAAAAAATGTGCCTAAAGTTCAGGAATGTTTATATGGTATATTTGCAATAGTTCGAATTGAAAATGTGCACACACATGTATTCATAATGTGTAATGTTTGAAAATAGATTATAATTATTGTTAAATATTCAATTTGAATAACCATCTAAGAAATTATTTACATAGAAATAATAAGTATTAATTCTGTATAAAGCCTCAGTTTCCTAAGAAAATCGGAGTAGTTTCACAGACGTTGAAATTTGTCGTAGAATTTAATGGCTAAGAGCGGTGATGTCTTCACTCCCTAGAAAATTACATAGGCCTACATTGGATTTAAACATCTACGACAACGTAGTATCATGTGACTTGACACATTCTTTTAAAATATGGACGTCCGACGTCACATTTTGAAGCATTTCAAAGCCATTGTATGAAATTGGGGAACGTGGGTAATCCTGAAACAAGTGTTAAAAGGAACTAGTTCTGATTAAGGATTGTGCTTAATCTTAACTGAAGGATTTTTTTGAAGTACTCAATCTTTTTTATCTTTATTAGCAGGTCTTATCATGTTGGTGCGCTGAAAGTGCAATGTACTGCCAGACAGCATTTCACGACTCGCGCAACGCGAATAGACCTTGATTACACTATGCGACTTAGTGCTCTATATTTTCAATTTGACCCAATAAATTTCAAATTAATAAAGGATTGCCAAACCACCACGATTTCTGGAATAAACATAAATTGTACATGTGTATTATTGGTTGCGATAGACATGGCTAAGCTAAAACTGAAACAGAAAACATTAAAAAAATAGTTTCTGTATATGGCGAAAGCCCAGTTAAAGTTTTAACAAATTAAAATCGTACAAATACGTTAACTTGAAACACTGTGCTTGCATTGTTAAATAATTTAATTAATTGTCGCATTGTCAATATTCATTATTAAATTACGTCTGAGTTTGTTTATTAAACCCGAGTCTGCGGCTGCTCAATCTTGGTTTAACATTTCCAAGCTCGTAATGAATCCACTAGCTGGTCGTAAATCGTCTCGACTGCCAGTCTAAGGGTTATCATTGCAATGATATTTGATGTTAGGCCTATAAATAATTACAATAATAAATTCTATCCCTAAAGCTCTTTATTCTAAACACATCTAGGTTCCGGCGAGCAAAATAACCACCAAATTCAGCGTTGCTTTTGGCTGGGATAGTATGTCCATCTGAAATTTGTTTAAATTGATATACACATCGTGCATTTTACATAAAACATGTGCAAATATTTCGATCCGATTTCGGGTAAATGTTGTTTTCGAGTTAATATCTTTAAATTGTTGTGCTTGTTATATTTTTTTTGGATATTAAAGACCACTACATTCAAATGTAATTTTGTCTAAGATGTACTGATGTGGAGATTTACATAATGACCTAATTTCGCTTCAACAATTTTTGAGTCAGGAAGTTTTTTAGTTTTTGTACTTATACCCACGATGAGATCTTCCTTAATATTTCTACATGTAGTATCATTATACATAGTTATTTTTAAATTACAACTTTCTTAACATCTGGAAAAGATGTTGTGACTTTTCAAATAAGCCTGCATTGTCGGCTTTTTGACAATAAAGTGTTTCAAGTCAGTTGTATCTGACCTAACTTAATCACCTTTCTTGAATACGAATACAAAATACATGTATTCAAGTGCAAATGTAGGCATAATACGCTTATTGGCGTTTATGAGGCGAAAAGTTAAAGAGAAACTGGGTGTCCAGCCATGGATATTTAACTCTTTGCAAGGCAAACACCCATTCTAAAAATATGCTTTACCGTATACTGCGTTAAACAGTATGTTTTAATCAACGAGTATACCACAAAAGCTGGTACATGCATATTTTGGCCAACAAACTTACCCCATAAACTGCTTTCACATATTCCGAATCATTGTTGTTTTGGGCTTTATGGTGCGTCCCCATCACATATTATATTTTACGCGATATAAAGTGGTCTTTTTCATTATTTAGTTGCATTCTTGTTCAGCTTGCCTTTTAATATATTTCAATAATTACCACATATGATATTCAAGGAGCAGTGAGTGAAGAGGAAAATTTTTGTAAGGCTTTTCCCCTTACAATGACTTCAGCAATCCAATGAAACCTGACTTTTCTCGATGAAAACCGGGATGAAATCACCCAGAAATTCGTAATGGAAACTTGACGCTAGCACCTTTCTGCTGTCATATGAAATGTAATGTCATCGTCAAAACATGAGTAAATATGAGCAAATATAAGGTCTTTGCTGTTGAAAATAATAAAGTCGAAGAATCGTGAAGTAATCTTCTTTTGTTCCAAGATTTTAGAATTTTGCATGTGCAACAATTCGGCATGCATCTCTTCAAAAAAAATTATTATCAGAAAGGGACAGCATGTAACCGCTGTGGATTTATTGGATCGCTCTGAGATTTCTGTTATATCTGAGATAATATTTCTGTTCTAATTTTGAGCTTGCTTGAATCTATAATCATTTCTTGTGTGAACCTCGATTGCGTTTTGCAGTAATTATATCAATCAACGTGCACCAAGAGAATAAGTTTTGAATGAAAATCCCAGTTTTTTTAGTACTGTAATAATTCGCTTAGTGTTTAATCAGATTTTCAGAGGAGGTTTAAGTTTGAAGTAGGCTACGTTTTGGTTGTGTTAAGTGAATGTTACCCCTGTGCATTGCATTAAGTAAAAAATGGCATTAAATATATGCATGCTTCACACTACAATATTGAATATAGTAGAATATTAATATTATCATCTTTGATGGTATGTAATGTATACTCCAATCATTGTTTAAAAAAATTCCATGGCTAAGAGTAGAATTCTGTGTACATGCATGTTTATTACAACTGCGCATATAATGTGTTTTGGTTACACTTCACTTGCACGCGCATTATAAGAATTTAATTACAGTGAAGTAATACATTCTACGAAGCATGGTTACAGAAATATGCGTTATTAATTGTTTTTAAATAACTAATGTAACTAATTTGTTAAAGCACATTTTTATCACATTTTGCACTCTACATATGGACTCGTTAGTAGAATAGGCCCGTAGCTAGGATTTAAGACTGAGGGGGATACAATGGTAATTAATGGGGTAATTACCCCCAATCCCTTAATTATGCACAGGTCTGAATTAGAGTAAATACATGGCCACATCCATATGTGGCAAAACTGTCAAAACATGCTGTCAGTTAATGTAACTATACATGCTAATACTTTTGCTATCCGAGGTTTATCTTAACTGTTAATCTTCGCTCTTTTTTCTAAGCTAACGTTTAGTCCAAAAGCTGGTCGCAAAATCGGTTCCACTAATATTTTCAGCCCTTCACGCTGGTCGTGGGATATGACACGAAAATTGCGCATAATGTTGGCCAGTACTACTTTTTCTTCCATCATTGCAAACTTTTGTCCTAGATAAAAATCGATAAAAATAGCATTAGTGTTGTTGATGCGAGCCTGGATCCTGAAGTTTGCTTCAAATATTTCCTATAATTAATGAAGAAATGAAGAATGTATTGTGTTATGTAATTTGAAAAGTCATCGCCATTTAGCTTTTTTCATCATGCCTTATAAATAAAGGTGAAATGTGCGTGCAGCTTAAAAATGTATGTTAGGGGACGTTCGGGAGAGGGCGGAGTCCTCAAAATTCAGACACTTTCGGACAGAGGACGCGGGAGGCGGCGGATGGGGGAAAGGGGGGGGGGTGGGAATGTGGACATAATTGATTGACGATTTCAAAAAACTGATTTTCTGGTTTACTGCTGTCGGAATGGTTAAAGTACGAATTCGTTACTTTCTTGAAATTTAATCAAATTAAAGTATATACTGGCCTGTTTTACCGCTATCCGAATTACAATATTCATGTATCTGTAAACCATCTCGATTCGATTGTTATAAAATTTAAACTAAAATTGGTACATGTAAAATCGGTTTTTTTAAATTTGAGAGTTTATAGGTTAAAAATAAATAAAAGGTGAGGGAGTCTTGTCTGAAAATTATGAGAATACCATGACTATTATGGATGTCAAAGGTTGTCAAAGTTTATCCATTTTTTAAGGCGATATTACGGCCATTTTAACGGCTTTTACTAAACTGCAAAACAACCATGCACAGTATAAACCTGAGCAACGCCGGGTAGTACCTCTAGTTTTTTAATAGTTGTAGGCGCATGCCAAATCAGTTTTATCCACAGGGCCGGATGGGCCTGGGAACCTTTTAAAGTCTACGATTTGGCCTTCATTTAAAATTTGCTTGTAATTTCAAGATCAAATTTTTTATACGTCAAAATGTCGACATTAGCATAAAAAATAATCAAATAATACACAGGCAATAGCGGACTCCGGAGAGAAGGAAGCGCAAAAACTCCATTATTCCTTATTAAGTTTTTTTTTAAATTTAACTTTTGTGTATATACATCGTTTGACTGCAAATGTAGCCCATTTTGTGAGCAAATTTATTCTAAAATTTATTATAGCGCACCATCAATTCATATTGCTCAGAAATTTTTTCAGAGAAACGTAGGCCAAAATACATATTTCTAGTTGTTTTTTTAAACATTTTTTAACGTTTAAAATGGTATTGATAAGCACTGGTTTGTATAAAATTGTAGGCTAAAATACAGGATGGCATTCTCATCAAATAAGTCATACATATGTCCTCAAAATTCAGAAAATACTGACTTAAAAAATTGATGCTTAAGCTTAGCTGAATCGCATGATTTTACATAAGCAACTGATTACATAACTCCCCCCATTAATTAGCCGCTTAATCAGACATTTTCCCACTCACATAATTTTTTCTCGTGGTTATTTCTCCTTCCCTTTTCCCCTAACTTCATTATAACATCCAGGGTCTGGCTTTGCACACAAACCTCTATAAGGCAGTTGAATAAAAGATTAAAAATACATTTACCTATGCAGTTCCTTGGTCCAGCGGAAAAGGGAATGTAGGCAAACGGGTGTCTTTTTGTTGTCTCTTGTTCAAAGAATCTCTCTGGCTTGAACTCTTCCGGTTCTGGAAAGACATTTGGATCCCGGTGGATAAAGTAGGTGCCGATGTAGACGTTGCTTTGGGCGGGAATGATGTGGCCATCTAGATGGGTTTGAGTGATAAATGGGAGAGCACAGTTTGATGGAGAAGTTTATAAAAGGAGGGATCCCCTAAGGCAGTGGTCCCCAACCTTTTTATCGCCGGGACCGGTCAACGTTTGATAATTTTACCGCGGCCCACTGAGTGGGGGACGTTGATTTTTTATATTTTAGATTGTTTTGATTTAATAATTTTAATGTAATTGTATTTAAACATGCCTTCAAAATAAAATACAGTTACCCGAATAGTGAATAAAATGTGATTAAACATTTTAACTCACCGGCTAACTAACGGTACCGGTCTGCGGCCCGGGGGTTGGGGACCACTGCCCTAAGGAATGCTTAAAAGCAGCATTAGGTCTACGATCTTTGCATAACTGAATGCCCTTTATAACAAAGTTAAACGCCATTTTGTAGGAATTTTGAGAGCACTTATCCTTTTAATTATCTAATCCCACGCTATAAAAATAATTACCAACGAAGACTTGTTCTTTCAACTTTCTGGCAAACATTGGCACGCTTGGGTACAACCTTAGTGCTTCCTAAATTGTAAAACTAATTATAATAACATACTTAATACGCTTCTACAGTTCATTTCTAATTATGGATTTGTAATGCAACAGATTTTTGTGTGCTCAACGTGCCTTTATAATAGCTTCCAAGTATTTCATTTGAGAAATATCCGCTCCGTCTATGGGTCTATTCGAATCTCCTAAATGTTAGAAACAAAGTATTTTCAATAAGAAAAATGACATTCATTGCAATTCCTTTTTAAATACTGGCGTAATGTTCATCGTATACGCTTGTCTACCGGTCTTAGTTCACAGTTAAATGTATTTTTGTATAAAATCCTCTTAACGGATGCTTGAACATGTATAATTTGATGCATTTCAAGAAAATTTAATAATTTTCAAACTTTTTCAGACATGCTGAAATTCAGTGTAGCTATAGCTCAATCACAATTAATGAACATGAAATATGATTTAAACAAGAAAAAAAATTTACCGCAAACATCAGTTAATATTTTTAATTGGTAATAGTCACATGCCATGTGTTGATAAGGTTAGCCACTCTAACTCGAGTGAATATCAAAGGCTCGATTTACAATTCTTGAGAGCATGCTAATATCAGTAATTAACAATATAAAGAAATGATGCAAAAGTTCACCTAAAATGGCATCCAGTTCGTCATGCAACTGCTTTTGAATTTCTAGATGGTGTCCTAGCAGAAATAATGACCAAGAGATGGCTGATGAGGTGGTGTCATGACCCTATAATTACAGTTTATCACTATGAGTAACCTTACATGTGATGTTTACTAAATATACACGGTTATATACCTCAAACATAAACGTGTCCACTTCCTCTCTGGTGTATAGTGTACGAGGATATTTTTAGGTTAGGTGAAGAAAAAATATCATCTGTTAACAAATGTATTTACATGTATGGTGAACGTGTTAGTCCAATTTTCGTTTTTAATGCCAACCTTATTTCTTTATCTGTGAGCTTCTTCCCATCTATTTGAGCGTCTAGAAGCATGTCTAAAAAAGCTAAACGCCTCTTTTTTCCAAATATTTCTTCGTTACCAACTTTAACAGTGTTTTCATTGTTGCGACGAAATTCTTTCCTTTCCTTTATTACCTGCAATTATTTTCAAAAATGTTTCCAAGCCCAAAGCTGAACGAACAGACAGCGTTTCACGCGCTTTCTACTTAGTCGAAATAATTTGCGTTAAAAAAATGCAAATAATCTAGAACGTTCTGACTATGCTATAGTCTGTTAAAAACTACAATAAAATGAGCCTAAACCAATCAGAGATATTCAGCTTATATTGTATGCCTTCCAGCATAGAGATAGCCACACCCATGACGCTTGTGAAGTCATAAAATAAAGAAAGTTAATAGCATTAAATGAAGAAAGGTTCATTTTAATTGCCATTATAATCTACAATGTAGTTTATCTTTTGGTATATTTTTTATAACCGATGTCTCTTATTTTCAAATCAAATGCTTGGTTCTATTTTTAGTCCTTTTCTGAATATTTGATATACTGCAGTTTTGACTCAAAACATTCTTTACGGTATTTTATGTTTTGCACATCTAAGATTTCCCAAATATTCTCTGTGTTGAATTTATTATTATTTCAAATGTCAGTTAACACTTTGACATTTTCCCCTTTACATTTAAATTATGGCTTTAATCAGTCGTCTTTAAGAATCATGACTCAAAGGAAAAACTAGTTTACTATTTATGTTCAAATCTTTTTCAATAGGACAAAGATCCCATCTCTTTTTGAAAGCTTTCTTCATGGATGCAGTGTTACCTGTGATTTAATTCAGCTCAAATTTTAGACTGTAAACAGGAGAAACAAGCCTACAGACCGATACGATAGTCTTAATTAAGCACCTTTCTTGAATGCGAATGCAAAATGTTCAGATAATGCGTTTCTTGACGTTTTTGTGGAAATAAGTTGAACAAAAAGCGGTTACCCAGCCATGGGCGTATAATTCGGAGGAAGAATAAGGCACCCATTCTAGAAAGAGAAATAATCGAGTTTTTTTAATTCAGGAAATGTGGTCCTGCTAAAAAGTAGAACAGACAATAAATTAAGAGAACTCACTCATAAACTGCCTTTGCATATTCTGAATCGTTATCGTTCTGGGAATTAGGGTGCGTTCCCATTGCAGATTCTATTTTACAGAATGCAAAATTGTTTGTTTCACAAAAATGGTGTTTTTTCATTTTCTTTTAAATTGTTTATTAAAAGGTGTATTACCACATATGATGTCCAGGGCACAGTGCGTGATATAAGGAAAAATGTTAAACTTTCCTTCCCCTTCCTTTTTCTTTAGCAAATCCACCAAAATCTGACTTTGCTCATTAAAAACTGTGATAAAATCCTCCAGAATTTTGAAATGGAAGCTTGGTGTTAGCATTTTCCTATGAGCCAACCATTTATTGCCAGTACTTGGTGTATAAATTCGTGGTGGTGGAAAATTGTATAATATTATGAAAAAAGACTTGAGTTTGTTTGCTTTCAAACTTTCAGAAAACCATGCTGAAGTGAAGGAGTTCTTGTACTTGCCTGGTTAACAATCCTAATCCTAACCAGGAATGAAAAAAGTCGTATTCGTCTGCCTTTGAGATATGCCGTGTGTTATTCATGATTGTCTGAAACGTATGCAGAATTAAACTTAGATATACATAAAAACACACTAAACAAACATAACTGCCCATTGTAAAATTTAAGAAACTGTAGCATTAAATAAATTTTAATTTTATAATAATGTTCTCGTCAATATATTATTATTTGTTATTGAATTGACGTTGTATGGTCTAATTGCTGAATCATGGTTTTCAGTATCATTTCAGAATTCAGTTTGTGCATGAAGTTCGAATGTTTCTTATCCGTCCACTTTAAATGACTCATTCATCAATAGTCTACCGTAAACTTTTTAAATGTCTGAAATTACCTAAGGATAAGTAGAGGTGATTGCCAAGGGCAGCCGTTCTTAACTGCAGCAATAACCTCAAGTTTGAATAGATATTTGATATTCAATATTCAAACTTTAGGTCATCGTTGGAGCACATGTGTTAATATTTAATGTTTTGGAATTACCTCTCGCAATTTCGCAAAGTGCATTGCGTGCGCTTACAGTTTATTCACATTCGATATAGCATAAAATTACAATTGGGTCGAAATTGGCTCTCGTATTTTTATTTTATTGCTTTCTAAGGAGGAATATAAATTGAAATAAAAGTTTGAGTGCGGGATTTGAAAATTCGTCTAATCTTTAACAGTTATTTGCGGGTTCTATGTATAAAGTTAATTGCGTCACTGATCAAACCTAAAATAAAATTTTATTTCTCCTAATCGTTTCACGTTTTGGCCTGCAACTACTTTTTTTAGAGCAGTGTATTTTACAATCGGCCAATATCTTATACATGTAATCGTATAACAAGTATTTATTGCGTATGAGCTTAATTACGAATAGTTTAAAACCACAGTGTAGTCAGAAAAACTAGATCTTTATTGCAACATGTAGCACAGGATCACGGGTTTTGAAGCTGGCTTACTCAAAGTCTTTAATCTTTATTGCTTTTGTCACACCTGAAATATATTTTTGACTTCGAACGATCTTTCTCTGTAGGCTACTGGCTAGATATACAGATTGAGCTTCAATTTAGCTTTTCGGACAAATCACTGTTAACTAATTTGTGTACTAAAAATAAATGTTGAGTTATCTGCAAGGTTTTATCTTGTCTATATTTTTGACTGATCTTTGCATTTGACCTTACCTCTGCACCTTTGGCGGTGTGGATCATGAATCTGGCTTCAAATGGTGATAACCAGTAGCGAGTAACGGTTTCCTTCTCGTGTTTATTGGCGAGTTTAATGAAGTTTGGAAATACATCTAAAAGTAAAGTTTTATCCTTACATTAGAAGCTAGGTAGTGCACACCCAACTATATTTGATAATCCAATTCCCCGGATAATTAAAAATAACTCAAAAATACAAGTAAACAGTAAATACGAAATGTGTAAAAATCGAAAATAACTTGTTAATATCTCGATTTTAATCAGTGTTAATCAGATTTTATGGCCTCTAAGCAGTCTTAATTCACTTTAACGCTCTTTCCCACTTGTTACGATACTTTTTTAAATCTTTATCCGAATGTCGGATAACCGGTCCGGGTGTGTATTTTTATCACACAAATAAAACAAAATTATTAAGTATGCATTGTATAGAGTGCGAACTACCCGTACGTAAGCGGTAATCATTTTTAAAAACAAGTTTAACTTACAATGTTAGCTCCATTACAAAGTTCATCCATGATGTTAACAATACATCAAGTCAATGTTATG
This sequence comes from Rossiulus vilnensis, assembly GCA_034700785.1. Lineage (NCBI taxonomy): Eukaryota > Metazoa > Arthropoda > Diplopoda > Julida > Julidae > Rossiulus > Rossiulus vilnensis. The sequence goes on from JAQIXS010005146.1 coordinate 11,266, forward strand.
GTTACATTTTAATCGCTTAGATTGCCTGTCTTTTACCTGAATACCCATCAAAACAAGTATACAAACATTTCTATGTTTTATTTAAATGGGTCCTTCTAAAATTAATTATCCTGATATCGAATTTTAAGAAAATGTAGAACTTCTAAACATACTTTGTATATTTATAATGTGCATTACATCTGCTACAAGTGTGATGCAAACTGTCTATGCGAATTTTATGTTAGCAAAGTGTAATTACTTATTGTAAGGTATTGTTTTCTGGTTTTACTTGTCTCACATTAACTGATAATACTATGTACATGTATAATGTATTTATTACAAATTACTAGCAACATGTAGAATCTTGACTCAGATATTACGAAGTCTGTTAACGGATTTCTGACTATACAATTCTGATTTATTTTATTATGAGTATACTACCTTCCTGCGGTGCCCAAAAGTCCAAGATGTTGCCCAAAATGAGCAGTGTTGGCGGTCCAGGCACTGCGTCAACCATCCTGGCATAATGCGTGTTTTTGGTCAAGACGAGAAGCAGCTTGCCTATAAGCACAGCGGCCGCTATTCCAGCCGTCCAACTTAATACGGTCGTTATCGAGCACGCTTCCATGATTATTATTTGATCTCAAAACTAATGTATTTCTGGTAATTAGTTCAATACTACTGAAATAGTTGTTTTACTGTTTCAGAAAAGCGCATAATACAAGCACACTCAAGTTTTGATTGAAGTCGCCTGTTGTTGATTTCTGAAGCGGTTTCGTCCCACTGTCGCACTTTAGGTCAACTTTAATAAACTGTTTTTAAATCGCTATTTTCGTGATTAAAAACGCAATTGCGTATACTGCCAAGGTCATTTAACTGTTTACTATAAATAAGTTTTATGGTACGAGAAGTCGAAAGGTTGCTCGAGTATAATTGTACTTGTACATTTTAAGCTCATGTGATGGTATCACCCTCAACGACCTTAGTACGTTGATACAAAAGTTCACGAAGAGTAGTGTCCTGTCTTATTTTTAAATTCTATTTGTAATAGTTTGAATTTATAGGCCTATGTTTGGAAAACATTTTAAACAATGTACTTAAATCGATAACTGTTAAATTTGAATAAAGATGTAAAAAATTATTTACATGAAGTTGATACATGTTTAATCTGTTTAAGCCCTCGGTTTCCAAACATAGTGGCACAATAATATCTCGGATCTCGTTTCGGAACGCAACGAGCTGTGATGTTCAGATGTGCACGATATCTGGACATTCGAAACTCAAAACGTTTACCTTGAAAAGTAATTTCCACTTGTTTGTCTGCGCACAAAACGATGACATACTGTACCTGGAAAGACTGCCGATATCAAGGCTCATAAAATGTACTTTACCTCTAAATATATTGTAAAAAGTACTTGAAATCATAAAGATCTCGATAACGCTTTTATTAACGTGTCCACTCGCGATTTTCAGGTCGCGAGAGGCAACTTTCACTCTTGCCTCTTTAAATGCAAACCTAGCATAAATAAAGCTATATACTAGCTATAAAAGTGTGAACGTATTGGTGCTCTAATGTCGATATTAAATTACTTAACGCGAAGCATTTTCCGTTCTATAATTGTTTACAAACTCTTAGATTTATAATATATATTAAATTACATTGTTGAAAAATCCTGTATTGCCTATATATATATATTTTTTTTTGAAATGGCTAGGATATAAGGCATATGTATTTGTACTACAAAACTTAATTTAGCTATGCTGTTGACTACTACCTTGCTGATTTTGTAAACGCCAAATAAACTGGGTAAATGGATTAATCTCCCCACCTCATCACGTTTATTTCCTGACAATAGGGAACAAAGTTAAAATTAAAAGCTTTAGCTAACTAAGTTTACTCTTCATTGGATTCATCACAGAGTAATTCTCTAAAATCATCACAGTTGTTTATTTATCTTAACACTCGTGGTATACATGTATTATCGAGCAGAGTGGCTTAGTGAGAGAATGTCCGCCTTGCATTCGGGAGATCAGGGTTCAAATCACTGGTCGGCTATCCTAATTGTGGTTTTCGTGGTTTCCA
>JAQIXS010005147.1:0-13327 GCA_034700785.1 Rossiulus vilnensis
AGCAACGTGACGCGATAACAAACACCTCGTTGTGTCATATAACGGCGGCTTGATGCATTTATAGAAATTCAAGTATTTTGGATTAATTCAAATAAAATTTGGCAGAATCAAGGTGGGGGAAGGAAAGGGGGGGGGGGGGGTGAAATCCATATGTCCGATTTATTAGGCTAAATCAAATGTCTAGTGGCTTATTAATCAATATACATGTTATGGTAGAAGGTCCACCCATTTAGTTCGTTTCATCATTAATAGATTCGCATTTAATGAGAGGGGTTAGCTAACTCTTGCGTGTCATTAACTTATCTTGCTGAATTGGCGTTCAGATTTTCAATTACTGGTGGACAGTGGTGGTAGAAATGACCGGCAAGTTATCGTGTGCAGCCTAACATTTTATCGCTAAAATGATCAGTTAACCATCAGCAGAAACATTTTCAGCAAATCTATTGGTAAAAACCGTGGATGTAAAGCCTACTGCATTTTTTTCGAATTTAATGCACGTATTGTAACTTTTCAAATTCGTTTACGGTGTAGGTAAGAAATATAGTTCCACTAACTGCTGGTCATTCCAGTCAACCACTTTCGTAGTTTTCATGCATGTAGTTGACAAGCAATTAGCTAGCAAGAGCCACGTTTAAATCAACCGTATCTAATCTCGATCAGTTGTGCATTTTATGGTAGACATTTTGCAAAATGTTGAACTTCGATTCACGTTGTCATGGACACCAGGTGCGCGTGGCATTTAACAGTGCCTCTGAAGAGGTGTCACTTCTAAGACTCCCACACCCACTCATGAACACGAACGTGCTATCAATGATTATAAAGTTAAGTCTTTGATCGCAACGATGGATTACATCATAATTGATCTATGCAAGACCTGATTCTTTCTGATCGCATCAGACCAAGTTTTAAACTAGCATCGTTGTTATAAATTGAACCAGCACTGATATTTACTAAATCCATTTTCAATTAGCGGTGCTCGCACTTCAATGACAGCATTAATCGTGAACCCTACTTAAACTGTGCTTTAGTGTTTGCCGCTATCATCACGCAGTGATTTGTAAACAAACGTTTGTTACTGAATCCAAAAATATCTTCTCCAGTGACCCTATTATGGGATTCGCTAGCCAGGGATGTCTATAGAGAGAGGTACCTGCTGTCATATAATTAACAGTGTGACACGGCAACTATCTTAATTTGTCAGCTGAGGGATGACATGACACAGCATTTTTCAAACTGAAGATGTCCTGTCCTGTTAGGCCCCCTAATGTTAACATAATAAAATATCCATTTGCATGCGATATGTGTGTTTGCTTATCTCATCGAATTTTATGCAATGGGTTAAATCCCATCGCTCCATTACAAGGCATTTTTATGCCGACTGTAGGGTACTGAATTGAAATCACGTGTCAAGTAGCACATAAAGAGAATGTCGCATTTTCCTTGCTTGGCTCATTTAAAAAAAAAAATGAAAACCCAAGGCTTCAGAGCCATGACTCTTTATGTCGGCGTATTCGCTTAAATGCAAATCGCACAATGCAAAATGCATGTACACGTATAATGAACGCTACTGTCATAATGATTCGCTCTTCCATGCATCTTACCCAATTTACACAAGGAATAAACCTTACCAAATACCTCTTAAAAACTATAGTTTCAAAGCTACTTTAAATAGGGTTTCTTTTACTTTCTCTCAAGACTGAAAATAAGCAACTCTGTGGTGTGCTTTGCCTAGTAGTTGAACCTGTGGATGCCATGAGCTGGTCATGTTCACTTCGATGTGATTTCATCCCCGGCGCCAATAGCGACCAGAGATAACTTCTCTGGGGAGGAGGCCGCCAGAGTCACTGCTTATTTCCAATTATTTATACCAGTGTTGTTTGTGTTGCTTATCGACTGTTTAATTTATTATATGCATTATCTTTTTCCTCGATGCTCTAGATGGCCCGTGCTTGTTATTGGTATTATATTTCCAAATTCGTGGAGCTGGCAGATACCGTGAGTCTATTTATTCTTATCAGAAAAACAGTCGATACCATGAAAAGTATTAGTTATCATTCAGTCACTGGTCAACGCCTAAACTGCACGAATCAGAGGCAAATTGTTGCGCAGTGGTAAACGATTTGGGCGGGGGAGTAAGGTGTTGTCTTAATCCACCCCATTAATGATCAAATGTCTGTATGAGGGGGGTATGTAATTATAACATAGATTAAAAAACGAGCGAAAACGTATTGTCATTCCAAATAATATAACCTACATCTGAGGAATTTCAAACGCAATCAACTTTTTCAAAAACGTCACCTACGTATTTTCCTTCATTATTAATATTTCCATTTAAAAGTTAAATAGTAAAGTGGGAGAAGTCATAGAAATAGCTATGCTGGATAGAGCATGCAAATTGAGCCGGCCTACAAAAACTGTTGCCAATATAGAGGGACCAAAACTGATGTCATGTTGCCGCTATCGTTCAACGAGTTAACAGCACAGGCAAAAAAATCGAAACAACTGGTTTTACTTATTTACATTGTTCGGAAATATACTATCATTATTACCTGTTTCGATAACATTTCCGCAAACAATTTTTTATTATTGTAAAAATTCAAACAAAACTTGTCTAGTACAAACTCCAGCATTGGTCGTTAGATATTGGCGATTTTTTAACTCAATGAAGCTCTAGCTCAAAATATTAAACCTACTACTGTAAATTACATCCATTTCGCACAGTTCATGATTTTTGCCGCAACAGAATCACTAGTATTGTGTCTTCCACCAGAAGACATGCAATAACATACATTATTATCCGGCAGTGAACAAATGGAGTTAAAATTTTAGTGAACAAAAGGTTCTCGAGGAGGAAGTACTTCCGTCATAAAAACGTTAAACGCGTTTTATTAGGGAAGTTTTTTTTGTCAATTAAACGCTTAACGCTTCTCACAGTCTGCTAAAATTACCTCAGTGGGATTAGATCTACCACTTTGCAGCGGTCATCGTCCCTTCTGAAATAGCGCAAATAGTCGAAATAAGCAGTCGAGGCGAGACAATTTTGGAAACCAACGACATATCCTCCATTTAAAAAACCCCTACATTAAAAAAGCATTCTATGCAGCCGTTTCTAGCCCGCACCATGTCTTCAAATATCTCTGCATTTCCTGTAGTCTCAGAGTAAATTTATCATGTGATTCAATGTGGCATTCGTTTAGACACGCTAATGAAATATGCAAATTTGAATTTTTTTAAAAAAGAATTAAATGAAAAGTAGGTTAGAAATTTTATGGAAACTGCCTTGGCCTCCTATTGACACGCTTATGTTAAATGTAAATTTGATTTAAGAAATTTAATAGAAAGTAAGGATATGTCCGTTAATACAGGGTCAGGCTACGGAAACCGTTGTTTGATATGGGTTGTTCAAATTTGATATCATCCCTGTTCTCAGTTCCTGATATTTTTATGAATATCAACCCAATCCGTATTATATTGGCCCCATCCATCAAGCTATTCTCGACCTTCAAATAGTTTAAGATGAAATTTAACCATTTCCTCTTGACATAGACTACGTTAAATCAACAAAAATCATTTCCTCTTTCATTGAATAACTAAGTTTGTTTCTTGTTATCTCTTATTCCAAATGCTTTTCAACTCCTAGCAGGGCTTAAATTAAAACTTAATAAAATTCAAGCGTTTTTATTTGTTACGTTTGCTTCCCCAAATTTCAAAATTTGAAGATCATGACCCCTGAAATGTTATGATCAGCGATTGCAAGTAAAAATTCACTTTGATGTACTCGAGGAAATACTAATCATAAGTCGTCTTGTGTCTAGGTGTTTTTCGTTCTAAGGAAAAAATTTAATCAGGTGTCAACCCTACATGTCATCCACCATGGCGTGATGCCCATGAGCGTATGGTTCGGAGTCAGATTCACACCTGGTAAGCATTTTTCATGATTCAGACACATAATTCATCCGCCCGGTTTTGGGGGAAACAATTGGAACTGTGCCAGTGTGGAATTTGAAATTATCTTTTTGTGAGGCAAAGGATGTAAATTATTGTATATGCGTTCTATTATCGCATACTCACGTGTAAAAAATACTTAAATATTCCCTCCAAAAATTGGCACAATCTGAGATAAAATATCATAACCAATAATGTTTTTCAGGTGGTCATAGCACCTTCTTTGGCCTTCTGAACACCTTCGTGCACATCTTCATGTACACCTACTATACTCTCTCTGCCATGGGCCCCAAATACCAGAAGTTCCTGTGGTGGAAACGGTATATGACAGCCATGCAAATGGTAAGACTTGTCGACCTTTTGGCATTTAAAAAATAGTTTGCTTCCAATTAAAGTTTTTCTTAAATTTTTTTTCCTAACAGCTTCAGTTCATTTTGGTGATGGTCCACTCCTTCCAACTGTTGTTCATTGACTGCAACTACCCCAAAGCCTTCGTCTGGTGGATCGGGGGTCACGCTATCATGTTCCTCTTCCTGTTCGCCGATTTCTATAAGTCCACCTACTCAAAAAAGAGGGCAGCTGCAGCCGCCGCCGCCGCTGCGGCAAGGAAGAAGGACGAAGCCCTGATAAACGGCCACTCGAACGGTATCCACAACGGTATCATGAACGGAGGAAGCAATGGCAAACTGCTGAACGGTCACACGAAGCACGACTAAGCGCACGCCTCAGCTCAAGACACTGCGAAGCAAACAAAGACTGAAACGCGGTTTCCGTGGCATTGTCCGATTCTGGGTAGCCGGTTGGTAAAATGGGTCCAGACGGTCTTTGAACCAATTGCAAATCCGATCATTTTGATACAGTCTTTCGTTTCTTTTCTGTCAATGTACATTCATTTTTGCTCACTAACACTGTTACACAAACGGCCCTTATAAAAAGTGCAGATTTAATGCATTCGCTCCCTAGTATGACTGCCAAGGGAGTATGATGTGCTCAATAATTGCGATAATCGCAAAGCGTCATCGACGTAATTTATTTGCACTAACATTGGGGCCGCCAATGTCGTTGCTAAACAGTCGACAATCACGCCCAGTCCAACACCCACAACTGACAATAACAGAATTCTTGCTCACACTACTCTAATTTTATTGTACAAATGTGATGAACTGCTTTTGAATGTGCGGTGCTTTGCTGCTCGGTTCCATTTGGCAGAAGTAAGTAAGTCTCATGTTAAATTCTGCCAATTACTTCGTTGTATTAAGTGACCTTATTAAACACAGCAAGCTATTTGTATTAATTAATTGAATTCGCAAATAGTGCTCATAAAACGAGCTTATTTCTTGCAGTTTCCCAGTGAATACATTTTAGAGATCCAACCATCGTACTTGCTGACGCATTTCCCAAAAATAGTCCAGTTTCTCTAAAACAATGTTAATGAGATGATATTTTTTTAATCGTACAGTATTACGCTCGAAAATGTCTCGATTTTACACCACACACGATATTCTATAGATTGCATAAAAATGCATCAATAGGAACCTTCAAGTGGGGGTTAATTATGGTACCCCAGGTATGTGCACTTAATATAAACAAAAAACAGTAATAAGTTACTTGGTGAGGCACCCAGATGGAAAAATGCAAATCAATGACAAACATTCTGGCTGTTTTTCGTGCAGGAAATCTCAAGCAATCGCTGGCCAGATTTGAACAATTAAGATGCGTGTGAACTGCTACATTTCCTCGGTGAAGAGAGCATGGATATTAAATATTTTAGAACTAGGCATTTTTGGCCGATTGTGCAATGTTACAAACATTAATCAGTTTCAAACCATTTATCTTTTGTTACCCTATAGTTATTGGAGTTACCAACCTTACCTTATCATCCTCTGTTGTATATTAATGTGAAATAGCTATATACTAAAGCTCCTGCATCAGGAGGGGTGGCGGCTGGTTTTAAATACATGTAGGGGATCTTGATATCAATAAGGTGTCATATTAAGGATTGAATTTTGTCTTAAAAGCCCTGTTGAGTGAGTGTTGACAGTGGTCAGAACAAATGGCATTTGGTCGCCATGTGATTCTGTGACTTTTTCGCCGCACAAAACTCCAATATTTGCAATATTTTCAGATATCACAAGTCACAGAAACTGAACCATAGAAATTCGTATAAAAAGAGTGAGAATTCGAAAATTAACTTTTCGTTATTACCCAGAAAATCGCTTAAGACCATTTTAAGTAGGCAACATTTAGTACTGGGGTGGCAATCCTGTTACCAATCGCCACACGTGGCGAATTAACCAGAAAATGTGGCAAATCTGAGTTTACCAGTTCCCACAACTTCCTGTGTTTCAAAAATCAGAACTGAAATAAAGGAAGCAAAATGTTGACTAAACAAACAAATTGAATACGGTTCTTTACAGGATATTTGCTTAGCATTCAGCCAAAAGTCGAATCGATGTCAAACAAAATTGTCAAATATCGCATCAAATTTTCTTAATTTCTTATCGTTCATTTGTTTCCATTCTTACTTACTTTGAATACTCTTTAATCGCGAGTGCCCTATATTTAAATAAAATGTTCGATTAAGCCACCTAATGTATTAATTTGTAACCTACATGTATATGATGTGGCGAATTTAACTTCACATTTGCCACACTTATGGCTGTTTTGAAAAATGGGTTGCCCACCCCTGATTTAGTATAACTTAATCAAAGAAAAACCATGGAAGCTGATACGTGCAATGTTTTGAAAGTAAAGACAGGTCTGACTAATAATTTTACCCTACAGAGAAGTGCTGCTCAACATGTTTGGAACGCACAGGAAACGTCTAGCACATGTACACTGTACTTAGTTGTAATACTGACTACAATGCCCACTGTGTGCACATATCTATGTGATCCTGAACATAGGGACCGAACACAGTAATACCTGACATTAATATAGTAATGTTAGACCATTTATTTTCCATATTGCTCACTGTGTTTAAAAGTTGGTTGAGGAAATAGTGACAGGTAGTGCAGTGTTATCTGACACGAAAGCTTAACTGGTTTACCACGCTACCGTTTTGGTATTATTGACAGACAGTCACGCCTTTTGCCTTTGGCTCAAGCCTTCGCTAATGGTGGAACATATTCACTCGTTTGCGTCAAAAATGGCATTGGCCTTTCTTGCTATCTAGCGCTATTTATTTCCGCTGTCTTTCAAGACGAAAAGCATTTTTAAGGCTTGGCCTAATATTCTAAATAAGTGTTCTGCAAATGTTTTAATTCTAGTTATTTGGTTTTTTTGCACGCTCAACGCTCATTAATTCACATTTGGGTAAAAATAAGTTGTGAACCAATTCAGTATTTTGCGTGCAGATTAGCTATAGTTTTTCTTTAGCAGCAAGTATTAACAGGCTTTTTTGTAGAAAATACTAATTTTGGGAATCCAATATGTTCATGGAAAGCTACCTTGCGTTTTTATGTAACTTTGATGCATTTTGCAGCAAACGCTTTAATTACTGCACCAATTTCTGTTGATTAAGGGTTCTGTATATAGAACCATGCCTTTGTAAAAATGATTCTAATTGTACAGGAACAGCTGGGCTTTTATAAGGTGGAAACACCTGTCATGAAACAAGCAATTTGAAATAAAATATATATGACGTTGTAAGAAGTCTCGTTCATTAATGGCACTCGCAAATAACTCGTGGCAGCACTTGATTTCAGCATTAATTAATTAAGACGTTTCTGTACACTATTGAACGTCCAAGACGGAAGAAATTATGCTCCACAATCAATGATACTTCATAAAGAAGTAACGTTATGTTAAAACTACATAAACATATAATGTTGAATAAGACACCATATTTAAGTAGACATTTCTTTAAAATGAGGAAACTCAATCAAAATTGTACCAGATCAGAGGTACAAGTAACTAAGAGAAATTTAAGTTTTTTCAGTTTGATTTCTTCATCTAACATCAAAACCAGCCATAATTAAAGATTGGTGACATGGTCCCTTCTTCCGTTACATACCACAATGATAATGTGTTAATAGCTTGAATTTTTTCATGATACAAGTTTTTAACAAATTTAATTCAATTTTGCAAGTCATCTATATTTATAAGTGGTAAAGACGATTAAAAAACTATTACTCTTAGTTAATATGTTAGTGGAATTTGCAGCTTCATAAGAGTTAGCTTTACATGTCTTTTTCCTTAGTTCTACAAACAGGCATTCCACCATAAACTACAATGTAGCTCAATCAGTATCGTTGCATTTTTAAACATTAGATGTAAACTAAATACTAAATTCAAACGATTGGACTAGTGAATCTGAGTGGTTAGAAAAGTTCTAAATGTATGACTTCAATTTAATAATAATCAGTAGGCCCTTCATTCCAAAATGAAGGCACATGTGAGAAAAGTTTGAATTGAAAGTTTTGGATTTTTGTGCATACTGGTTTTTGGACTCAAATCAGGAAGAACATTATGTAGGATAGATTTAGATTTCATAAATGAAGGGCCATGCACAGCACTATTATAGCATTATTACTGGCTAATGGATTTCAAATTGTCTAAATATAAAAATTGACTTAACTGGAGTAATGTAACACTGTACATTACAAATAAACATGGGAAAAATTAAAAATCTAGCAAGCAATTTTTTTTCTCAAGTTCATTTATTCATTTTTTATATGTAAAAAGGACATTTTCGAACAATATCAAATATACAAGGCACTACCAGACGACCAAATCAAAATGGGAAAGGTATTTAGAAGTGATAATAGTTATTTGGACTAAAGATATCCTCGGGGAGAAAACGTTTGCATTGGAGGTAGGCTATAACTACAAACCCATTTAGTTTTTGTCACTCTTGATGCCCACCTTCACTTTACTACATCTGAATGCGGAAAGTCTTACGACTATCTGTTCGAATCTTAAAATATTTTCAGAATTTCCCAGATCTTTACCCACCTGCTCACCTGCCCATTCAGCCTCGTCCTATTACCCTAATTGCCTTTTGTTCATTAGCATTTTAGCCACCTGTGCCATCGCATCATCCTTGGAGAGCGCATAACATCGCCATCCACTTCACTTTAAAATGGGGGAATTTTCCAGTTTCTTCATCCAGTTGTTGTTCACCTGGAGGCTGAAGCAATGCTCTCGACCGAGCGTGCCATGTGTAAAGCGATCTCACCTGACGACTTTCAACGATAATTTTTTTCAATAAACAACTTTTTGTTTCTCGTGTTCACTTGATGATTTCGCTTGCACTGCAGTTCTTGCTTAGAAGTTGGAGGCCAGTATCCAGGCATTTCTTAAGAAGCTGAAGCCCATCTTGCAACTGGGTCCTCTGTTTCCTGGCCTCCTCTAAATGTTCCATCTCCACTTTAAGGCGCTTGGACTCCAAGTCGCGCCTCTCGGCCTCGATTGTCCGCCTCTGCTTGCTTTCACTAAGTAATTCCCCCATTACTCCCATTAGTTGCTTGAACACTATATCACGACTGTGATCGGTGACGTTTGGCTGTTCATAGGAGCACCCAGCTGAGTTTCCGGCCTCCAAAGAAGGATCAGAGTTCGCCAGACTCATCTCAGAAGAGTCGGATCCTTCCAGACCATCTTCTACTGAGTTTCCTTCGCCTACTATGGACAAAAAACGGGAATCAACTTCTACGCACTGTCAGTTTGATGGCTTCATAAATCAGAAGCAACCGAAAGACCAATATGATCTCAAGTAGAGCCCAATCACGTTTCCTCAAGATCAAGGCAGAATTCGAAACTTGTATAAATTATCAATTTCAGTATGAATGATACTAGCTGTGGAGCATCATTTTACAGAGTTAAGCAGGATGACACTGGAATTTCGTTGAGAATAATATAGTTGTTCTCCGTTGTCAATCTTCATTTTCGTCGAGTACACGATTTTGTCACATAGTGATATGGTCGAAACAAATTATTCTGTATCATCTTTTAATAAAATACATGCACACCGAGAAAATAAATCACCGTTAACAAGTATATTTATATAAAACTAAATAAAACGCCAACTATTTCATTTAAAAGTATTTTAAAGGAGAGATTGCCAACAAAGCCAATGTTTTCATTTCTTTTGAAACAATGTAACATTATTTGCTGCAGAATCCCACCTGGAAAATATGGAACATGTGCTATGTTCAGTCCATGTATATTTCGTTATTTTCAACATCAGAAATGTTTCGTGCAAACTTTTTTTTAAAATAGGCTTGCTCAATGAATCAATAAATAGCTAGCACTATGTTATGAATAAAAACCAAAGTTTCCTGATTCTTTTCGAAATTTTTAAAATTGAAGAAAAAATGTGACCATAAAAACATTCGTTTTCTTGGTCTCAAATAAGTATTCTACATGTAGAGCTGGCTGCATTTACATTCAGAAAATGTTACAATTTAGTTTTTCCATGCACGTTGATCAGTGAGTGTCTCGATGAGTCAGAAAGTCGATTTCTCCACCTGATGAGCTTAACCTCATTTGGGACTATGGTAGTCACTTGCAATATCTTAAAATCTGATGCATCTTCGTTTTGCCAGTCTTTATTGAAAATGTTTTTATTTATTATAAAAGATTTTAATAAATCTTTGAATTAATTGAATAGCACGCTGCCTTCCCTCACATAACTATAAATATGCCCAATTGTTTTGGTACCAAGACTGCTGAATGGATGTTAGGATAACCATTGTAAGGGAGGAGTGATCGTGCTCTACCTGGAGGAACTGTATCAATGGTAACGAATGTTCATAGATACTTGTCATTCATTCCAATTACAAATGCAATGCAACGCAATGCTTGTATTTAAAACTGACAAGGCAGTTCATTTTAAACTTACATGATGCCACAGGAGGAGATGGTGGCAGTGGAGAAGTTGGCTCCAACTTCACTTCTACTTGTGAGGTCATGAGTGGTGATGGGCTCATCTGGTATCAATAGAAGCAAGAATGGTGCATTTTTGAAACTGCACGCCACCATAATGGAAGCAGTATACAACCAAAACTAGACTACGTTACAAGTAACAATTGAGACAAGCAGTGTAATCCTTTCCATTATCTACCAGGAAGATCTTCCAATTTTAAATCATGCCTTCAAAATTTCCGGTGTTAACAGGAGCTTCAAATTATCAATGCAAGCAGACAAATCTCTTCTGAACAAGAGGCAACTACCACCATAATAGTAGATTCAGGCAAAGCTTAACATGCTATCTGAACGCTCATGCAGTTTTTAATATTATGTAATAAGAACCTCAATTAATGCAAGCCTTTTAAAAGTAATTTACACATCCTTTTCTGATGTCTTCAAATATTAAAGATATGTACAGATATCATTTTTTGTTGATTTTAAGTTTTCTCACAATAGTTATTGGAAGGCTAATGTACGAATATACCAACCAGAGGCTCAACGCTGATATGTTCAGGAGGCTGCAAATTATCCCACCAAGTATTTGTGGATGAGTTAACTGATGTTACTGAGCTGGGGGAAACCATTGAATTTAATGGGCTATTCAAAAAAGAGTCTTTCATGAGGAGGACCACACGGCGCTCAATCGGCGTCAACAGGTTGAGGAGTTCTTCGAATGATTTAGAATTTGATTCCATGATTTTGGCCATCTTGAATTTGGCCCGAGTTTTCATGTCCACCCACTTGTCTTTAATTTCTCGAGAATCTCGAATAATCTATTGATGAAAAGGACACGGGTAAATCTCGGTAGCTGTTCAATGACTGACAATAAGCAATTACTACACACAAAACTGATTGTTAAAGATACTAATTATGTATTGCGTATGGCCATTTTATACTACATGTAGTCAAGGCTTATTGCTTACTTTTATCAAGCCTGATATAAAGAAAATCTCCAGATTTCCTTGGACGGATTCTTGCTATGTACCATGGATACATGTATTATTAAAAATGCATGTATTTAGTTACGAAATTGATGACTAAAACAAACATGAACGTTGAACGCAGTTTCCGTACATTGTAGTGTCCTTAAGAGTCTGATGGAGATATTTTCATAAATTATCCACATCTGTACGTGTATGTTTTTGCAAACAACAATCCGTTCTCAACTGTTGGTCAAAATTCAGGGATCACCCATAAAGGACGTCCAAGGGGGTGGGTTTCAAGGAAATAGGACGTCCGGTTAGTAAGCTGGAATTTCCGAATTTAATGCAGAAATAAATGCCCCAAAACCGGGCAAAAATTGACTAAAACGGGTAAAAATATTTTCCTTAACAGCTGACTGTGTGCTAAGGTATGAAATCGGAAGGGACTTGCAAGGGGGGTTGAGAAAAACCGGACAGGGGGTCCATGGCTGATATCCGTATTGCCGCGCTTTATGAGATCCGGGAAGGAGTAGGAGCCGCCGCCTCCTCCCTTATTCTGCACCGAATTTGAAAATAGTTACCATAATTATGTTGATTAGTATAAAAATGGCGAAAATTCTTACCGGGCTTTTAGTATTGACGTTGGAGGCCACACTTTCCCAAGCCAGATGAATGTCTTCTACTGTCTTGTACACCAAATTGACCTTATTGGGTACTGCTACGAGGTCCGGCATGCTTTCCAGGCTGTCCACGAGTGCTTCCACCTCACAGTATGTAAAATTCGGACGTCGAAAGCGTTTCGAACGGTTTTGAGGCACCATTACTGCGAGCAGCTCCTCAACCGATGGCAAACTGCGTACGCAAGTTTTCCGCCATCTTGCCTGGAAATTTGCGACCGCTGCAGTGTAAAGGACGCTCATGATTGGTGGAAACATATCATGTAACTCGTTGCTAGAGACGCTTTTTTACGCCAGCGAATCATCACCGTGTGGTATTTTACATGAAAACTTTGCACGATTTACGGTCTATATCACCTTTTGATGGGTGTCTCTCAATCGTATACATTATGTTACCATATTTCCGCTGATTTAAATTTAAAGCTCGCAGATATAAATCACATTCTGGTCGCAGTTTTGTTTGAAGCGAAAGTACCTGAATGTGCTTGCTTGAACGCGATGGTTGACTCCACATGTACATGTTACTTGTTTCATTGCACACCAAACACTGACAGTGTTGCGCTGTCACTGACTGACACACTGTGAAAACACGGCGACAGAATTCCTCACGGTGGGAAGAGTTCACCATTCACGTGACATGACGTCACGTAAAAACAGCGGGGATCCTGACTTTTTTCAGTCATAATAATTTCGCGCCACAAACGTCACTTGTATTCATAAAAATCAAAAGTAAATAAATATGGAAATGCGCGATTGCATGTTATGGCATTTAAGAGGTAACATTTTTGACTGCTAATGCTATGCCAGTATTATTAGTTTCAAATAAGTGAAAACTTGAATAATATGATTATATAAAAAGATGTTATTCAT
>JAQIXS010005148.1:0-13326 GCA_034700785.1 Rossiulus vilnensis
TTTTGCTAAAATATTGGACTATACAGGATATTTTGCTAATATATTGAAATATATAGGCTATTTTGCTAAAATATTGAAAAGTATAGGCTATTTTGCTAAAATATTGAAAAGTATAGGGTGTTTTGCTAAAATACTGAAATATGTAGAATATTTTTGCTAAAATATTCGAACGTATTGGATATTTTGCTAAAATATTGGAACGTATAGGATATTTTGCTAAAATAGTGAAAAGTACAGGATATTTTGTTAAAATATTTGAACACATACGATATAATGCTAAATTATTGAAAAACATAGGATACTTTGCTAAAATATATAAAAATACAGAATAATTATAAAAAAAATAGGAAATATAAAAATGTCCGGAATAAGTCAAACAATGAAACGACAAATTAACCATTTAAAATACCCGCCGGAAGCGGAAGTACCCCCGGATGGAAATTGTCCCTAAAAATTAGGCCGCTCATAGAGCGAGGCCTTGAGACCAAGAAAAGTTAAAAAAGATTTTTTAAAAAAAGATTTAAAAAAAAGAAGTTCCAACTTCCTTTAAAAACTAACAACCTGTCAGAAATCTAGTATTAAATTATTCAGATTACATCATATTTGTGAACAGAAATCTTTCATCATCCCTCCTTCATTAAAATAAAAATAAACCTGATTTAATTTTGATTTGAAAATTAATCGAAGGCCTCACGCAAATGCGTCATCAAATTAATCGAAAACAATAAGAGAAATAAAAGAAAATAATAATAATAAATAGAAAAAAAATCTGCATTACAGAGACTGCGCATCTAATTAATTAATTAATTAATTAATAGGAAATATAGAATTTATGGGATGTCTTAATTAATTAATTAATAGGAAATACAGCATTTATGGGATGTCTTAATTAATTAATTAAGGCCACGTCTTAATTAAAGCAACGCAGGAAAATGTTTGTTCGTGAGGATATCTCGTGAAGATTGCAATCAGGAAGGTGTTGGTGCCAAACCATAACTTACCAAGTGCCAAAAACAACTTTTAACAAAAGAGGGGAAAAAGCTGGATATGTTTCGTGAAAAACGACAACAACTTCAATTGGTGGAAAGATCAGTACAATCAATCAGTACAGTAGATAGCAGCACAAATATACTGATATTATTTTTTTTTAAATGTAGTGATATCACTAACCATACTGACATTAGTAGTCCCAAAAAACCACTATAATACTGATATAACTGAGCATACTGATATTAGTATTCCCAAAAATCACTATAATACTGATATCAAGCATGCTGAAATCAGCAGTCCAAAAAATCCACTATAATACTGATATTAGTAGTCCAAAAAACCACTATTGATATCAGTGGTCCAAGCAACCACTACAATACTGATATCAATAAGCATACTGATATCAGAAGTCCCAAAAAGTGGTAAATAGATAGTAATATCATTATAATATCATACTGATATCGGTAGTGAATCACGTATTGATCCATGCCCATGGTTCATGCTAAAATTTACAAAATCATTTCCCTGATCAAACCCGAGCGAATTTGATTTCATAAAAATAAATTCTGCAAATTTGGCCAAAAACACGAACGAGAATATTAAATCAATCAATCGCACTATTTTTTTTTCTGCTTGACGCCATTTTTATCAGTCAAATATAAAAGATAATATAAATATTAATAAACAATTTCTATATATAAAAAACCCAATTCTTGATTTTCTCGAATTACAGGAATTTCTTTGGAAAATTCCGCCCGTCTCCGAACTGACCACTCGGACACAGGTGGCCAAAGGCGAAGAGAAACTAGTTTTTTATATATATTTATATTTTTTTTTGTATTTTGTGTGTGGTTACAAAAGCGTAACTGACCCACTTTTTTCGAACTGTTCCAAAGAAACGAAAAATACATTTCTATCACCGATTTCAATTTACAACAAATTTTGATTAAAAATAAAAGAAAAAGAAAAAAAATCCAAATTCCTCGGTCATCTTTTTCGTTTTAAAATTTAAAATTGGTCAATTTCCAAAATTTCACGATCCGAACTCATTGTTTTAACCACCTGTGGATGAAGAACAATGAAGGGGGTGGGTGGGTGGATAAGAAAGTGCGAGTTATACCAGTTTGGATTTTTTATTTTATTGATTGTATTTTTTTTTTAACAATTTTTTATCTTTTGTTTCAACTGCCCTAAATAAATAAATCAAAGATTCACAGGTGCATTTATAATTCCTCATTGACACGTTTTCACCACCTGTTTGATTTCATCTTCCCCCCTCCTATTATTATTATTATCATCGAAGCGTACAAATCACAATAATTTAATATCGAAATTAAAAAGCCTTTTGTTTTTCGCTTTCTATTTTCGTATCGAACGTTAAATTTACGAATTTTAATAAACACGAAAAAAAAAACACGAAAACTAAGATAAGCTTTTTAAATTGTTTATCGGATGAAATATTTGAAGTTTTTTTTAAAGTTTAATTTATTTAATAGATTTATTTAATTTAAAAATTTAAAAATACAATTTGTTAATAATACCAATTATTCAATAATTATATTAATTTAATAATACCAAAAAATTAAGATGGATTCTCAATTTGTTTTTTGGATTAAATATTTTAATTTTTTTTGAAATTTTGATTTATTTTTCATTTGAAAATGAGTTGACGCTATTTCGCTTATTTTTCTCATTTGTATGAATTTCCATTTTCTTTTTCTTACTTTTATTTATTTATCTAATTTTTTAAATTTGAAAACTCGCTGATTTTTTTGTCAATTATTTACTTATATTTTTATTAGAATTAACTAAAATTCGCTCACGCCATTTCGCCTTTCTTTATCAACTTATTTTTAAATCTTAAAAATTCGTTGACGCAATTTCGCTAATTGTTTTTCTCAAATATTTATTTTTAGTTAATTTTATCAAAATTCGCCGACGCTATTTCGCTAATTTTCGTATCAATTTTTTTCCTTCTTTCTTCATTTTTTATTTATTTATTTCAAACTTGGCTATATCGTTTTTATTTTTTATTTCTTTTTTACACTTTTATTTATTGTTTATTATAATTTTTTTCCCCATTTGAAAATTCGCTAAAATTTTCCCCGAATCACAAAACACATCGGGTTCGAATTTTTAACGAAAATTTATCAAAAACCGAGAAAATTATCGGCGGAAAACAACGCACTCTTCGCAAACATGTAACTGTGTAATCGTTTTAATCTAAAATCGATCGAATTTTTCAGATTTAATTAATCCGGAAACGGCGTCGGAAAATAGGCTTATCATATCAGAGATATAAATAAATGATTGGAGAAATAGCCACTGCGATGAAGATTAAATTTTCAGCAATCGGGGTATCATCTAACAATCGTAATTAGATTTGAGTTAACGAAAAACAAAAAAAGCTCTTGCGATTAACAGCCATCGATCGCCACGGCCGCCATCTTTGAGAACCAAAGATACGAAAAGCATAACAACTTGCAAGAATTGAAATTTACGACTTATAGGACAATATTTTTTAAACTGCTGATATCAGTATTCATAGTGAAATCAGTATTATAGCGGTTTTTGGGACTACTAATATCAACATGCTTAATTATATCAGTATTATAGTGTTTTCTGGTACTACTAATATCAGTATTATAGTGGTTTTTGGGACTACTACTATTAGTATGCTTAATGATATCAGTATTATAGTAGTTATTGGGACTACTAATATCAGTATTATAGTGGTTTTGGGGACTACTACTAATAGTATGCATAGTGATATCAGTATTATAGTGGTTTTTGGGACTACTAATATCAGTATTATAGTGGTTTTTGGGACGACTACTATTAGTATGCTTAATGATATCAGTATTAGTGGTTTTGGGGACTACTAATATCAGTATGCTTAATTATATCAGTATTATAGTGGTTTTTTGGGACTACTGATATCAGCATGTTTAGTTATATCACCGCATTTTTACTAATATCAGTACATATCATTCACTTTTTTTGTACTGACGTCTACAGTACTGATCGCACTGATCTTCACACCAGGGGGCTTCGTTAACGACGAATACCAGTCGAAATTTTCAGTCGTTCCGAGTGAAGAAGGAAACTCAAAACACAATTAAAAGTAACGATATATAAAAAAAAAAAAACATTATATTTTTTCAAAATATAACAACGGGGGGAAATTTGCATAATTTGCCAAATCAGCAAACGCGTTTCATTCGCGAGTAAACGAAATATCAGGTGTTGAAAAAAAAAACATCAAATAAGGAAAAAGAAATGAAATAAAATAAATTTCGGTGAAGGACGTTTTAAAGTAATGACAAAACGAAGGCATCGATTAAATGCGTTTAATATAAACAAACTGACTTAAATACAATTAAATACAATTAAAATACACTTAAATACAATTTAAGTGTTTAGATTTTTTAAAATAGCAAATTAAATTTAAGTGGTTTTCCAATGACTTTTTTATAATGACGCCGTATAACGAAACCAATTACCAAATTACGCCCGTGCCTCAATTTACGCCCTCGACACGAGTTCGTGGAAATTTGGCTGTGAATCGAAGTGCCGTATAACGAGTCGTGTTTTATGTACAAACATCGTGGAAAAATTGATGTTATTGGGAGTGCCGTATAACGAAACGTATTTCATCTACAAACACCGTAGCAAGTTTGTTGGGTTTCGAAGTGCCGTATAACGAAACGAGCTTATCTACAAATCTCATGGAAAGTTGGCTGTGAACCGAAGTGCCGTATAACGAAACGCATTTATCTACAGACATCGTGGTAAATTGAGCGTTATTCGAAGTGCCGTATAACGAAACACGGTTTAAGTCTCAAAGATCACACACTTTCACGTTATTTGGGTGTCTGGAAAAACACCGGGCTTAAAATTGTTCGGCCGTATAACGAAACACGACATAAAACTAGAAAACAGTTATAGCGAGGTACGAGTGCAATCCAAAAAAATAACAATAACAATAATAAACCTCTCAGAGAGCACGTGCTTCACCTGCCCCCCCCCCTTCCCCACCCCCTAGCAGCTGTTTCGACGAACAGGTGTAAGTGCCGTTAGCAATAACTCCAAAAAAATGCTATTAACCTCAGCTGGCGAAACAAAAGCGAGACAGACAAAAGGGTGTATGTGCAGACATCAATGTCAGTATGGTTCTATACTGATATCTGTACAACCTTTGCGATATCGGTATGATTCTATCCTGATTTCACTACATACATAATGGTTTTTGGGACTACTAATATCAGTATGGCTAGTGAAATCACTACATTTTTTACTGATATCAGTATATTTGTACTGACATCTACCGTACCGATTATACTGATCTTTCCACCAAGGCAGGGCACGCCCAGCCCGGTACTCTTCACGATCACGTCCGTTTCACGTGATTCCAGATGGAAACCGCCGTAGAGCTCCCGGGTTAGGATTTCGCACGAGCAACCCAGCCCAGGTACGTTTCAAGATCACGCAATCCGGCTCGTTCGAATTTCCAGAAGAACGTTCTATTTCCAGGCCCTGAATTTATCAACAATTTCCAAGCGGTTTTTCGCCAGCTGTGGAGGCCGAAAAAGCGGGGAAAATCGCAGCGCGACCCCTCCCCGCCGACGCCTGGTAACGGGATCGCCCCCGGAGGCAAAGACTAGCGCATGTCTTTCGGCAGGATTTAGTAGGAGGCGCCGGGAAGCAAGGTAGGTATGGATATGCTTTCGCCTTTTCGCTCACCTAGTGCGGTAATACTGGCGCACGACCGTCTTCCTGACACTGTTCAGGAAATCCTTCCATGTCGGCTTCCGCTCGTCCAGATCCCGCACCCGCAGCTCGGCCACCGCGTTCCTGGCTTCGGCCATTCTGATTATTCTGGATCCACCACCAGTTCCAATGTCTCACAGCCTAGGCCTAACGATCAATTTCCCCGATTTGCGAACGGCTCTGTCGCTGCTGCTGCTTGCGTAACCACTCGCGACCTCAGCGCGGCATACCACGCTTCGTTTCTGATCGCCCCGCCGGAGTGCCGAGCATTTTATGAAGGCGAGATTTGAAAAAACAAACAAAAAAATGTTTTCAATGGGGAAACCTCAAAGCTGCGCTCGAGGCCGACCGATCGGAGCGCCCCCCAGCGGAGATGGAACGCATGGGGGGGTCACGTGAACGGGGATCCACCAATGACGTTGCGCGCGTGCGTTTCGGATGGAAACCCGCGCGATTTGAATGTTTCGATTATTTTTTAAAATATTGTTTTATTGTTTGAAAGGATTTTCGTCTTACAAAATGATGCATAAATGATGAAGACCATTTGCGCTTTAATGCCTACGAAAAATCTACGATGATCTTAAAGCAGGGTGGCCAAAAATTTCGAAGATTTTAAATTTAGGACTTCTTTCGATTAAATTGTAGAATTATTTAAGGGTTGTTTTTGTTTTCAAAATGTAATATTTTTAGGATGCATTCGTTTATTTCTTATTTATGTTTGTTTTTGACACGATAATACAAGAAGGCACTAAATTAAATAAATTCAATTAAGGCAGTGTTGTCAACCTGCATCTGTTTGACAACACATTGAAAACACAGGGTTTGTAATAATTTGAAACATTTGTAACGGTTTTAATGTTGAATTTTTTGAAGCAGCTTTAGGACATTTAGGATTTTATTTTATGAGTACTATGTAACTTCTAGGACTTGTTAGCCAGCTGTGAAAACAGCTGATCGAAAGCCTTTCAGGGTTCTGCGCTTGTCAGTAGGGCGCTCTTGCTTTCGGACTTCAAAATGGCGGGTCATTGGAATTGGCATTAGACCGATCCGAGAATCTTTCTAGGCCGTTTTTCAATATATTTTTTTGTAAATTAAAGTAAGCATCTCATCCATGTACCAAATTTAGACAGATTTTTATGTCTCCCAATAAATAATACAATACGTTTTTAATCTTATAAATTGTGGTAAAAGTGGCTTCAGCACACTCGGACCGTATTGGCATTTCATGGACCGTCCTTAATGCAAGCTGTAAGCAGTACTTGAGAGTTGGCCCTGTGACGGTCCGGTCCGATCCCAACCGCAATACAATTTTACTTTCTTCAAATTTTCAAAAAATTATCATTTGTATTTTTTTTTTCAAAAATAGTAATTCTTTCAAAAACATTCTTAAGCCAAGCTGAAACGTAGTTCATGCACTAAACAGTGGGGCCCGGGATTGTCCGTTCCGGTCCACTCACGATACAAGGTTACTTCACTTCAAAATTATTTCTTTTTTCAAAAATGTTACTTTCTTTCAAAACCCTTAAAACCTCCTATTTACTATTTTTGAAATTTTGCCATTTACCTGCTTTCCGGACGAAAATGAATTGCCGAGTCCGAATTTCAACACATTTTTAAAAAATTTTACTTCGCTTCAAATAAAAATGTAAATTTTTTTTACTTTATTTTAAAACAACTAAAAATATTTACTTCATTCAATATTTACTTCATTGAAATTATGAACAAAAATTTTAAAATGTTTTACTTTCTTTCAAAACTTATAAACCTCGTATTTGCCATTTTTTAAAATTTTGGACATTTACGTGTTTTCTGGATGGAAATAACTGACATGGTGAAAATCAAAAGGACATCGGATAATCGATGGCTCGAATTTATTCGTTCGTAACAAAAACTTACATCGTAAATCCACCTGTTCGAACAAAAATATTTATGCATCGAGGGGGGAGCGAACCGTGTTCGCACCAGGGGTGGCACGGCTCAATATCAATTCATAACGCATTTCTAAACAGTGACGAACGCAATTAATTTATAAAAAAAATGCATGTTGACCTCTGGATTGTAAACGACTCGGACGCCGCTGGATTTACCGCGGAAAAGTAACTTAACGCCTCATCGACGGCGGTTCGAGCTTCGGAACAACCGCGGTCGTGGCCGGCGAATCCGGAGTTCGGCACAAACTCGAAAGAGTCCAAACGCATTCGGATTTCCGGCCCAAGAAGAGAAGCGGATCTACCTTCGGGGAGGGGGGATGAAAATCCGAAGCGATCTTCCACGGGGCCCTACGAAAAACGGAAACCTGTTTCGCAGCATTAGTAAAATTAACTTACGCACAACCACAATCGGCACAAACGAAATTCGGAAGAAAACAAAAACACACGTCAGTTTTACTGAGCCCGAGTTAGGACAGGTTTCGTTCTCGGATGGGCCAACTGTGCAAAAAAAAAAAACATTACTTGTACATTTTTGCTTCAAATACTTATCATAATTGTTGAACTCATTTCCACCAGTTTAGAACCGATCGTCCGCCAGGGTCTTCGTCTATTTCGTCTATTTTGCTTTCGGCTTTAATTGGAAAATTAACGTGATCGAAGTTATCACATCGCGAAATGTGAAAAGTTTACATTCGAAAGAACGTTTAAGAAACTTGAAAAATTTCCTGAAATTCAGGGTAGTCCTGTTTCCGGAATGTTTTTTTCAAACTTCTTAAGGTTTTTTTTCTTCTTTCTTTCTTTCTTTCTTTTCGTAAATAAAACGAGAAAAAATTTGAAATTACAAACAAAAGGTGAAACCGAGGCGGAAGACCCAACTCTAGATGGGGAAAGTAAATTCAGCAATCGTAGTAAGTATTTGAAGCGAAAAACGTACGAGCTTTGATATCGAAATTTCCTGAAATTCATTTCCCTTACGTAATTAAATTCGTTTCAAACTCTCCGGATAGTGATTGGTTTTTTTTTTTTGCGGCAATCGCCGAGAGCGCATCTTCATTCGAATTAAAAACCACTGAATTTTATGGCAGAAAATTTGAAATCTTTTTCGAGCGTACCGAAGACTGGTTAATTATCACGTACTTTTTTTTTCTCTCCTGGAAAGTCATTTAAAAGGATCTCGGCATTTTCCATAACCATCTCGCAAGCTCGTAAAAACCGCATTTCCACCGACTAGTTAAAACTCGTTGCGGCGAATCGTTCGGAGGAGGCGACGACGGCGGTGCCCGCGGCGCTACAAATATCACCGCCAAGTTCGGCTATAAAGACGGATCTCAACCCTTACATATTTTTTTTTCGAAATTTCCAAGGTGGTTTATAAGGAAAAAGCCGGCCATGCCAAAAGGTTCTCCAAGATGCTATTTTTAGAAATATTTAGTAAATTCACGGGACTTTCGGTTTTTAAAGGCGGATCTCAACCCTAATGTTCTAAACGATTCTCCAAGATCCCTTCTTTTAGAAATGTTTATCAAGCTCTTGGGTCTTTCGGCTGTGAAGACGGATTTCAATCTTTGCTTTTATTTTTTTGTACAAAATTTCCAAGGTGGTTTACAGAGAAAAAGCGCCAGCAATGATAAAAGATTCTCCAAGACTGTTTTTAGAAATGTTTACAATTCGGCATTTCGTCGTTAAACCGGTGGTTCAACCGACCTAAAAACGAAATTAGCGGCAGATGGGCAGCGACCGCGGCTACCAAAGTCCGGATCATCGCCTCCGCGGTTCAAAATTCGCTTTCAAAATTCACAGACGTTCGGGGGTTTTTTTCCACCGCCGCATTTGTTACGACACGTCCTTCCGTGGCCACTTCCTGGGAATACTTTTTTCCAGGTGTGGCGACTCCCATCTCCGCTGCGCGCCGCGGTCTCCGAAACCCTCGAGTATTTCTTTTTCATCCGCGTCCGAACAAAACCGTCAGTTCCGTGACCGCGGTCGTCACGTCTTCCCGCCGTTCTCCACGAGGTCCCTCTTCGTCGATTTGGGGCCTTCCTTGCCGCCCTCTTGGCCCACCTGAGATTTCTTCGGCTCACTCGAGGCCTGCAATTCTTGAGACTCCGGGGCTCCGTCGCGATGATCTGCGGACGATAAAAACCGCATCAGACAAAGCCGCGCTTCGGTCAACGCCGATTCTTTCAAAATAAAAAAAAAACACTGAACGTTTCGATGCCGCAAGGGCGATTCACTCCCGACAGGGTTCGCCCTAAAATTCCTTTCCCTGACCAGCCAAGTCCAGATCCTTGACCTTTTTTTTTATTTATAAAAATGAATTTTCCCCGACTTTCCAGGTCCGCACGAACCCTCCTGCGACACTCGCGCCTGCGGCCGATCGTTCGAAACCACGACCCCGGAGGGTCGCACTTGCCGGTGGGATCCTCCGCGGCGTCCTTGGGCTTCCTCTCGGGTCGGCCCAGCGCTTCGAACAACTTGTTGAAGCTCTCCGCGTCGCCAGTCATGAACATGGCCTTGAATTTATTGTACAAGTAATCCGCTTTGTGGCGAATCACTCCGCTGCTCTTGAATTTACGGCACTGAGGAATGAAATTTTAAAAAAAAATTTTTTGAAGTCGAACCAATTTTTAAACTGCCGGATGGCGATCGCGACCGCGCCCCCCATTCCGAACCACCCGACGCTTGCCTTGCGGATGGTGATCACCAGATCGGGGTTCTTCTTCAGCAGCAACGGGGTGAGGGACATGGAGTCCAGCTCGTTCATCGCTTCCAGACATTTGTCGATGTCCTAAGAAAACGGAAACGAATCGTTTAAGAGGATCGCTCGAGGCGTGCAGAAAAACAAAAAACGGCCGCAACGCTCACCTGCACTCCCACGATCAGGTTTTCCTTGATGTTATTGATCAGAGTTCGAATCCTGATTTCTATCTGCATGACTGGAAAACGAAACGACGTTCGCATCGATAAGCAGCAGCGCGTTCTTCTACCGCCAACAATTTTCAGTTTTTTTTTTAATTTTTAAATTTTTGTGCCACGAATACTCACAAGACATCTTCTCGCGCTTCTTCTTCTCGTATTTTTCCCTCTTCTTCCTTTCCTTTTCCTCTTCCTTTTCGGCTCTTGAAAAATTCGGAGAAAATTTTTAAAAATACATTTTTAAATTTCTTCGAAGGAGGAAGCAAATATCACCGCGAGAATATATATATGGGCACGTTTTTCGCTTCGAATACTTATTATAATCGCTCGATTCGATTTTCACCAGCTAGGGCTTCCGCCTTGGGTTCATAATTTCAAACAAATTTTGCATAATTAACAAACGATTTATTTATGCCAAAAAAAAAATGTTAAGGTTTTAACAAAATCGGGACTTCCCTCGCCCTGGAGAAAAGATCAGCGCGCGATTCTCTACTGATATCAGTATGATATTATACTGATACCATATAAATATATATGGTCCTTGAGACTGTTGATGCCAGTATGCTTGTTGATCATGGTACGATTCCATACTTACATCAGTATAACCTTAGTGATATCGGTATTATCCTATACCGATATCACTATGTACATGTATACACATCTACTGGTTTTTGAGACTGTTGATATCAGTATGCTTAGTGATAACGGTACGATTCCATGCTTACATCAGTATTATTCTATAATATCAGTATGATCTTCAGTGATATCAGTATTATTGTATACTCGTATCAGTCGTAATGTTCTCGATCGATCCGACCTGCCTACGAAGGACGTACATCCACCCTGGAGAAACGGCAACAACGGCGACGGAATTTAATGCTCCACCGCGAAACTACGCGGCGCAGCCACCGAAATTCCGAAATTCGGTACAGCAATAAGAATGGCAAATCAGGCACAACCAATGTGCGATGATTCCGATCAACCACTTACCCCCACAGTCAAATCAGGGCCAACTCGGTCCTTTGTCAACCAATCGCCGCGGAAGCCACACACGGATGGATCACTCCTCTCCGGACGCCACAGCAGAGCAGACTGACCATCAAGACCTTTTGCTCATCCGTGACGTCACTTTGCATTCCATTCCAAGCTTGAATGGAATGCAAGTGTGACCTTTGCCTCCTGAATTCCGGCGGTAATCCCCGTTAATCAGCCGGGTGACCTCTGAACCTCACACGGCATTATTCGTTACTGATATCGCAATACATACACGTTTATGTTTATATATATATACAAAATTATGCAAATTTTAATTTATACTAAAACAAAAAAAAAACATCGAGAAATTTGAATTGCACGCAGGGGGGAAAATCCTCGTTTTCGGAGGTCGCGTAACGGGGGTTTTTAAAAAAAATATTTTTCTTCAAATTTCAAAAAAAAATATTGGTTTTTTTTTGCATAAATTAAACCTGGTGGGGGCAATTTTGAAATTATAAACCGAAGACGGAGTGCCATTGGACGTTGGAACGCTACTGAGTTGAATTGAATTGAATTATGGTGCCCGAGTGAAACACTTACATTTTCTTTTGCAGTTTGGTGGCCATGTGTTCGTCTGGGACGTATTCTCCCGTTTCTATGCTTCGCTTCAGCTGAAGAGCGTTGCTCTCGATGAAGACGTGTTTGCCGTCTTCGCAATTGGACGATTTCTGAGAAATCGAGAAATGGGGGGGAAAAAAAAATTAATAACGATCGACTCGAAAAAAAAAAAGGACGTTTTGTTGTTTTTGTTAGAATGGAATTGCTTGAAAATATTTCTCGTTGTGATTCTTCGAAATGATCTAAAGTTATAAACGATGCAATTGATTTTCTTATTTTCAAAAATATAGGATATTTTCCTAATATGTAGGAAAATATTAGACACAACAAAAAAATAGGAATTGCAGGATATTTTGCTAAAACATGGGAAAACATAAGATATTTTGCTAAAACATAGGAAAATGTAAATTATTTTGCTAAAACATGGGAAAATGTAAGATATTTTGCTAAAACATGGGAAAATGTAAGATATTTTGCTAAAATATAGGATATTTTGCTAAAATATAGTAAAATATAGGATATTTTGCTAAAACATAGGAAACGTAGGATATTTTGCTAAAACATGGGAAAATATAAGATATTTGGAAAAAAACACAGGAAAATTTAAGATATTTTGCTAAAATATCCTAAATATACTCCTATGTTTAAGATATCCATTAAAATATATTTTCCTAAAACATGGGAAAATATAAGATATTTTGCTAAAACATGGGAAACGTAGGATTTTTTTTCAAAAACATACAATATATTGCTAAAATATCCTAAATGTATTCCTACATTTAAGATATCTATAAAAATATAATATATTTTCCTAAAACATAGGAAAATATGAGATATTTTGCTAAAACATAGGAAAATTTAAGATATTTTGCTAAAACAGGATATTTTGCTAAAATATAGGAAATGTAAGATATTTTGAAAAAATACGGGAAAATGTAAGATATTTTGCTAAAATATAGGAAAATATAGAATATTTTGCTAAAACATAGGAAACGTAGGATATTTTGCTAAAACATGGGAAACGTAGGATTTTTTTTCAAAAACATACGATATATTGCTAAAATATCCTAAATGTATTCCTACATTTAAGATATCTATAAAAATATAATATATTTTCCTAAAACAT